>PVIH01014603.1:8939-53131 GCA_004025045.1 Sigmodon hispidus | reverse complement strand
TATCCTAAAATTCGCAGGCAAATGGATGGATTTGGAGAATATCCTCCTGAGCGAGGTATCACAATCTCAGAAAGATAAGCAGGGGATGTACTCACTCATTAGTGGTCTCTAAACAAACAAACAAGAAAAAAAGCCAAGCATGCCCAAGCGGCAAACCACAACCACTGAACAGCTTGGGATCAGAAACACCCTGGACTGATCATTCGGACCCCCTTCCAACTATAGGAACACCTGACTCACTCTTGAGGGAGGGGGGACAAAACTGGATTTGGCCAGGAGTGGAGACTGATCCAAGCATTATTGGGTCAGTGGGACCATAGGACTGTCTGCTCCCTGCCCAAGGAGGGGATGGGGAGTTTGGGAGAAGAAAAATGACCTAATGTGGTGGGAGGGGGAAGGGACCTTGAATAAGGATATAAAGGGATGGAAAAAAAAATCAGAGGAAAAGCTGAACACAAAGTAAATATATGTGTAGCAATCTTATTTGCATTATCACCCTTGATAAGTCATGCTTATGATTTTTATCTTCTTTATAGTTATCGTTAACTTTTCAGCATTTGAAATTCATTTTACTGTTTTTTTGATAAATACAAAATAAGTAAAGAAGAAAAGAAATAGAAAAAAATAAAAGAAAAAGAAATAAAATATTTTTTTGTTAAAGTAGTTAAAATATTAAATAGACAGTATGTACAAAGGATTCTGGCACAATGAGCCAAATTATCATTGAATTTGGAAAGTAGTTGTAGGCTACCACAAAATTTCCTAAGCTGTTGGAAAATCCATACTTGCAACTGTCTGACTTACTTTTTAATTCTTTGATGTTTTAAAAAGTAACAACACAACTGTGTCTAATTTTAAAGAGGGCTCATGTGTATATCAGCATGTGTTATTGTTTAGAATTTAAAACAAAATTATTTTCCAAATTAGCTGGAACATGGTAATTATATTTTAGTTACTTTAAAAACAATATGTCCAAATGTATTCATTTAGTAATTAATTCACTGACATAAAATTTATTGCAATAACTGTTTCACAACTAACATTATTTTTTAAATAAAATAAAAAAACAAGGTGTTTATATAGAATAACTTTGAATATTATACAGTATTAGGCAGCAATTATTTTCTCATTTCTCATTACCTTTCTTCTTGGAAACACTTTCATTCTATTAACAGTTTGAGTAACACTCTTTTGTTATAGATTATAAGTTATGAGAGTAAAGTAGATATTATTGTCCTCACCCCTACACACTGAATCCATTAATCCAATTTTCCTACTGTTTTAATTGAGTGTTGTGGCGTTATTTTATAATAAGACACAGTGAATTGCAGGGATATGGCTATAAAATATTTACTAATTATATTTGAATACCATAGAATTAAAAGCCATTTCATAAGTTTTACATTTACAATTAAGAAAAAATTGCCAGTTGTCATAAATGTTTATTCTTTGCTAACAGTCCTGGATATCTCATAATCTGACCCCCCTCTCTCCTTATTGCATGCTATTGCCACTGGGTTCTTCCTTACCTTGAGGGCTTAAATGATGGCTTTACTAGTCTTTCTTCTCACATTCCTCTCTAATCACAGTTTAACCAGGTGTTAAAAAACAAAAATGAGGCCACCAGCTTTGAAGGCCATTACAGTTTGTTAATTCCCAGAAAGGTAGTTTAAACTTGGTCACAGATAAACTCTAATTTCTAAACATATAATACTCAATGTATATCAGAGAATGATTAACTCGTTTTGACCATTCTTCTGTATCCCTGCTTTCTGCCCTGTCCCTACCCTCACACATTTCTTTCTTTCCTTCCTTAGTACAAACTGTGCTCAATTCTGGAGATGGCTGAAGTCAAGTGGATTAATAGAATTTGGACTGTAAGACTCACAGGGATGAGTTCAGGTCACAGTCAAGTGCTGGAGATGGTTGGCATAGTTACTTATTACAAAACAAGGGACTCATAAAGGCACTGATGAAGGCATCAGCATGTTTATAACTGGAGCTTTATTTTAATCCTGTCCTTGATGCTGATTAATGTTATGATTCCAGGGGAACAAACTTAGTAGATGAAAAACAAAGCCTCAATGATGAACTCAAATCATCCAGTCACTGGAAAATTTTTGACGTTTTGGAAAAAATAATTTGAACAGAAGTGGAAGGGAGGTGATGGTTTGAATCAGTTTTGAGAAAGATGTAAGCTTTGAAAAGGAGCTCTAAAAACTAAGTGGTGTCCTTAACTTTATTTTTTTTTCATTTTTTTATTTAAAAAAAGTTTTTCATATATACCATTGTTCCTCTTCTCTTCCCTCCTCCCAGTTCCTCCCAGTCCCCCCTCAGCCTCTCCCAGATTCATTCCTCAAGGAAGCAGGGAGTCCCAGGCTGGGTCAGTTCAGTCTGGCATATCCTGTTGAGGTAGCTTCAAGTCCCTCATCCCAGTATTAAGGCTAAGTTAGGTGTTCCTCTGTAGAGAATGGGCTCTGAGATGTCATACTCTGATCCTACTGCAAGATGCTCCACAAACTGCCCATGCCATTTCCCAGTCATCTATTTATCTTTGAAGGGTTTAGTTCCTTTTCCTGAAGGTTCCTCAGTGACTATTTCTGATTCCATGAGCTCTCAATAGCTCCACTCAGCCTTCTCTGTGGGGTCTCCTTCTCATGATTCTGATCCCCTTGTTCATATTCTCTCTCTCTCTCTCTCTCTCTCTCTCTCTCTCTCTCTCTCTCTCTCTCTAGCTGGACAGGAAACTTGACCTTGTGCTTAGCTATGGATCCCTGCTTCTGCCTCTACCCATTGCTAGATGAAGATTCTATAATGACAATTAAGATGGTTGATTTGGTTCATTTGATTATAGGAGAAGTTCCATTTAGGCACCCTCTTTACTGAGTGAGTAGTGGAATCCTGTTTGAAAGAAGTTAAATAATGAATGAGTGCTAAGATGTAAACATGACCATCTTCTCTCAGGCTCAGGGAACAAAAAGCAGAATGAAGGTGGACTGGGGGCACAATGGAAGACAGGGAAACATGTAGCCACTCACTGCTGTATTATTTTCTAGTGACAGATTCAGGGGAAAGGAAATGATTATCTGCTGTAGCATACTCACTGGTGACCCTACTGGGCACCATTAACCTTTGACCTAGTTTGTGTGTCCTTGAAGACTTTCCCTCTGTATTCCAGACCAGCATGTATCTAGCCTCATGCAACTTTAAGAATCTCAAGTTTATTACATTCTTTTCTATTTTCAACTTCTAGAGTAGATATGATATTTTTACTTCTGTATGAAAAGTCAATCAAACTACTTGATAGTCATTCTACTAGCAATTTATCTACATGTGTATACATGTGTGATCTATGCTTGTATATATATATATATACATATATATATATGTCTTTGTGTGTGTCTGTGCACAACAGATTTGTAAATGTCTTTCTCTAATTGGTGTCTTCCTTATTTTTTAAAAATTTCTTTTATGTGTATAGTTGTTTTATATGCAAGCATTTATGTGTGCCACATGTATGTAATACTTGAGGAGGCTAGAACAGGGTGTCACATATCCTGGAACTGGAGTTATAGACAGCTGTAAGCTCTACATGGGTGCTGGAAATTGAACCTGGGTCATGTGAAAGAGTTCATTTGGATGACTATTAAGCACTAAGCCATTCCTCCATTTCTGAGATTGGATCTCCCATTGAGCCTGAAGTCTATTGATTCAGGAAATGTAGCTGACCACCAAGCTCCTGAGTCTCTCTGGCTTAAACTTCTAAGCACTGTAGTTGCAGATACATGCTGCCTCGCTTGTATATGGGTGCTGGGAATCTGAAGCCAGGTTGTCATATTTGTGCAACAGCAAGCCCCTTGCCAACCGAATAATTTTTTTCCAGCTCAAAATTTTCTATTATATAGTGGGATATTAAAATACGTATTATGATTTTGATATATGCAAATACTTGAACTGCAGTCATCATGTGATGCAATATATCAGCATGATGCATTACTAAAACATATTCTTCAAATGGAGCTTAAACATTGTCTCTTTAACCAAGTATTCCTTGTCTTTCTCCTTTTCTTCCCAGACTCTTACAAAACCCTTTGAGTTCCTATTTCTATAAAATCAGATTTTGTAGTCAGAGGTTCCCAAGGTACAGACCTGTAGACTCTTATAAAATAATTAACTTGGAGGCTTAATATTATAGTAAATGCTGGGCCAGTAGTTCAAGCATATTTTTGATTAGCCCTTATGCTTAAATTAGCCCCAATTCTATTTCTGTTTAGCCGTATGGCTTGGTACTTTTGCTTCAGTGGAGCATTTGCATCTGCTGCTTTGCCTTTCTTCTTCCCAGAATTCTAATCTGATTGCCCTGCCTATATTCCCTACCTCTACTTGCCAATCAGCATTCTATTAAAGCAGTGTCAGTGAAAAATCTTTAAAGTGTACAGAAGCATTATCCTACAAGATTTTTTTTTTAGATTTACCAAGCAGTATGCAGAATTAATTTCTTTTTAAAGGTTCCTATAGTATCCTATTGTGTGTAAAGTTCACATTTTTTTCATCTATGCCTTAAGAGGTAGGCAATTCCACAACTTGCTTATTACATATATAATGCTTTAATTAATATAGATTGCAGATATCTCTACTATGTACTAATTTAATTGCTATGGGCATATACCCAGAAGTAAGATTGCTGGATCAGCTGTTGAGCTAGAGAGAATGAGGCAGTAAGGTCACAAACCAAGCTCATCATCTTCCTGTTTCCTTTTTTCCCCTCTAGCAGAGCCAGTCTGTGTTTCAATCTTGGAAGATATGGTCTGTGATCACAACATGTTTTCCTAGAGTTGGCAGCTTGAAACAACACAAATTCATTATCTGACAGTTCTGTAGACTGCAAGTCTGATTGAACTCACTTAACTAAGATAAAATGCTGGAGAACTAAGCATCCTTCTGGAGGCCAAGGAGATGATTTATCTTCTTTCTGTAGGCCACACATGTTCCTTGGCTCATGGCTGACTTTAAAGTTCACCATTTTCATCCTTCTGACTATTTTTTTTTCCCCGAATACATTGGGCCATGGCCGCAAATTATTTAAATTATCTTTTCATATTTCTGGAGGCTAGAAGGACAAAGTCAAGTCCATTAGGGTTGATAGTGGTGAGACCTTGTGTTGTTGACAGTTGTCTTATTTGTTCTTTCTAGCTCTTCTCTGCGCACAGAGAGGAGGAAAAGTGAGAAGAGGAAGTGGAAAGGATACCTAGGATATTTCTGTCCTTTGAAGATAGAGATGCTGGTCCTGTTAGGTGTGTGTGTCACTCTCACAACCTGAATTAATTCCACAAAGACCCTCCTCAGTGTATGGTCACAATGGGGATCAGACCCACAACGTGTGAATCCTGGGGAATCCCAAGTGGGTATATAACACACAGTGACATCTCATGTACAGATTTGGGATATGGAGAGCATCTTCAAGGGCCAATATACTACCTACCACAGAGAAAATTCTAGTTTATGTCCAGTTGAATAGTCTTTTACAAAGTTGCCAATTTTTAATCTAATAAGCACCACACTGAATGTGTTTATTTCATTATCTGTTAAGTGTTAATTTCATTTTATGTAATTATATAGTTGAATATTTGCCAGTGAAGTTTGGGCCCATGGCCTTAAAATTGTAATATATTAAAATTATTATATATTTTTTATACTCAGAACTTTGTATGATTCCTGGAAATTTTTCTTTAGTTTGTGAAATATACTATCAGCACACTTCAAATATCCATCAAAGGAAGCAAGTAACTTCAAATGAAGGCAATATCAAGAAATAACATTCTTTTTTCTTCATGCATGTGGGAGAAAAGGCTGCAACTTAGCAACAGATGTGAAAGTTTGCAATTTTTACTAAAACTAAACTGCAATATGTACCAAACTGCAAAACAGAGGATATGAGGGGAAGACTAGGAAAATAATTTCCTCTGATTTACTTAGTAAAAGTTAAAAGAAAGCTGGCACGAATTGTTGCATGTTAGGAAAAAATCTTGACCTTTAAGAATGCTTAATCCATTAATATAGGAATATGAAAATACAGGTATGTAGATATGTGACAATATCAGTTTATTACCTACATAAGTGCAATTAATGATAGAGGGAAGCACCCCAAATACATGCTTCTATAAACACACCAAAAAGTTATCTTCTGTGCAGCATCCTTGGTTTCTGTACATAGATGTATGCTTTACAGCTTTGATGAATGCCAACTTTTTAAAAGAGCAATACATAATGTGTGCAAATATGAAAATATCACAAGGAATCACACTCATGCAATAAATATAGGTAGTGATAATAAAAGCAAATAAAATACAAAGCAAAAACATGAACCCTAAGTATTTCTGCAGTCCAACTGGAATTTCATTATTTGACAGTTGTTTTAGGTGGAAGGGCATGGAGGAAGGAAGAAGGGCCAGGAGCAGGGACTATGAGTCATAGGAAGGGTAATTCCAGGATCCACAGCTAAAATACACTATCTTTTGGACTACTTTAATTGAACATTGAGTTGTATAAAACCCTCCAACTAATAGAAAAAATTTAACCACAGTGGGGTAGGAAAACTCAATAGGAAGCTCCACTAAAGGCATTCATGCAGACAAAAAAGTTTTTCAGGGTGAACTTTGAAATGTCACTAATTCCCTTAATGCATATGGATTACTTTTCATAAATGTTCTTTTAACCAAGAGGATCATGGAATGACACATGTGCAATCAATATAGCATTATATAACTTAGACATTGAAATCACAAAGAAAGATTCATCTTTGGTAGCTTCTTATTTATTTATTCCTTTGTAAATAAAACCCCAGTATCCATAAACTGAGGAGGGTTATTCAATTCTTCAAGACAAAGACACAAAGAATCTGGACATCATTGTAGGAAGACTGAGCAATAAAATGCAATTGGTCACCTCTATCTTCAGTTATGAAAGAGTAGGGAGAGAGGCTTCATGTAACTCATTGGTACTCTCAATGCTATTTGGTGTTTTCATCTTTTTATTATCCTGTTTCCCTGAGTCCTGTATATATGCTCCTCTTTCTGCATCATATGCTGCTCATCTTATTCTCCACTCAGATGGAATTTATTCAGACTTAAAATCAAAATATAATGATAGATACACATACACATGGTTCACAATAAAACTCATATTTCTGCATGATAACAAGACAATTTTAATAATGCTTTGGGGGACATAAGATTATATATTCCTGTTGAATGCTACCTCTTTTGTAACACCTGAAAACTCATGACAGTTTACTCAATAATTAATTATCTGTCATGCCAGGCTGATTCTTCATTGAATCCAGAGTATCTAGCAACTAGTAGATGTTTAGTAAGCATTTTTTAAATTAATATGTAGCTAGATGGATTGATTGGATGAGTGGCAATATATAACTATGTTTTATGATAAGAAATAAGCTGATATAAGCTAATCTGAACCCATTATGTTGTTAAATAAAAAACACTCTATAGAAGACTTTGCTTAGTAGTATTGTGATAGGCAAGGAGCACAGTAACACAATGGGGTTTTCAAGCGAGGAAATAAGGCATAGCTCAGTTCAGTAAAGCATGGCTAACTGGAAATTTATAGTTAAAAACAGAGTGGGAGCTAGTGGATGGCACATTCCTAGAAAACGTTAATGATTATTGGGCTAAATTATCCTAAAAGAATTCTAACTGTAAATAGGCCAGGCTGGTAAAAAATTGCCTGTGGGATGGTAGAAAGTAAGAAACCATATTGAGGATTATCAAATATTGAGGATGGGTTTTTCTCTCTATCAACTTAGTAGAATTTTTTTCAAAACTGAATTTTATATGCAAAATTTGCACATGGCCCAGGCAAAGTTCAAGGACCTGACTAAACTTTGGTTAGACTAGACTTAGATATTTTTCCTGAGGAACAAAAGCAAAGTTTATAGTTGCAGAAAGAAAACCTGATAAAACTGGTAGAATTTTTGGCAGTTTTAAAAAAAGGAACAAAGATCAATGGGAAAAAGATAAAAGATATTGTCCAACAAAATTAAATGTTTAATTGTGTATAGTGCTAACTAACCATTGTGAGTTTTTTAAGGATCTTTGGTTTTAGAGAAGAATGCGTTTTGGAGGCTATCATAGTCAATAATGGTTACAGTGTATTCAGAAATCAATCATCATTTTCATGTAATAATTTCTACCTTTTATTTTATAGGCAAGGATACCAAAGGTCAGAAAGTATAAGTAAATTCTCTAGGAACATAGAGTCTCACTCAGATCTATCATTGATGTATATGATGTTTTTCAGTTGTCAGTTCATAAAAGTATGACACAGAGACTTATCATTAATTATGAAAGCTTGGCCTTATCTTAAGCTTGTTTCTAACTAGCTCTTATAACTTAAATTAACCCATATTTTAGAAATCTATATTTTTACAGGATCTTGTTACCTCATCTCCATTTTGTCCATTCTGCTCCCTCTGTGTCTGGCTCACAACTCTGCCTTTCTTCTCTCAAGACCTCTCTATCTAACCTCTTCCTGCCTCAGTACTGGCCATTCAGCTCTTTATTAAATCAGTCACAGTGACACATCTTCATACAGTGTAAAGAAATACTCCAAAGCACATTGGTAACCAAGACATTTAAGTGTCTGTCAAGGGTGGCAAAGGAGTTAAATGTTTACACACTTGCATGTTTGGTTCCAACTCCAGAAATTAAAAAAGGCACAAAATTTCAGAGAGAGGGAGAGGGAGGGAGGGGGAGGCAGGGAGGGAGAGAGGGAGGGAGGGAGGGAGGGAGAGAGAGAGAGAGAGAGAGAGAGAGAGAGAGAGAGAGAGAGAGAGAGAGAGAGAGGAGTACTAGCATTTTAGAGAAAAGAGATAATTATAAAAGTATTTTTCAAATTTTAAATCACAAAATAAATTTTAGAAAAAGGTAAAGTCTAGAATATAAACCTTGTGAGTGTTTCATTGGAGAATGGAATGAATATGTGAAATGGCTGTTTTATGGACATTGAATAATGTTAGCAACAGATGGAAAGAAAGACAACCTTTCAATAACTGAACCCTCACTACAGTGGCATAAGGAAGTGGTGGGCATAGTACATAGCACAGGTCCATTTCTGTGGGGCAAATAAGTGAGATCTTTTATTTATATAACACAATACAGAAGGGAACTACACTAGGTATACAAAAGAAAGATAAATCCTCTTGTGATAAATTAGAGATCAACAGGTTCTTTTCATGGGATTTTCACTAAGATTAGCATCATTACAAGAGAGCAAGAGAATAGATAGCTGGTGAGATGGCACCATGCGAAAGTCATTTTCTAGGTAAGTCACATGGCCAGAATTTGATTCATGAATCCAAGCAAATGGAAGGAGAGAATTGACTTTATAAACATTCTCTGACATTTACATCTTCTCTGGTATTGCATAGACAGTAAATTTGTAGAGTAGAGTTAGGGCCAGGTGAGTAGTATTGCAGTCAAGATGTTGTATATTATAGAGAAATTATTTTGAAATAGAGTGGAATTATACATAGTTACACGAGAATGAAGTAGAAGTGGAATCAGAAGAAAATGATAGTTCTGGGTAAAAGAAGATATAAATTAGATAGAATAGTTTACAATGTGGATTAAAGATCAAGGACACTACTAGAGAGGCCAGGAATATAAGGGAGATGAGAAATACTTGAGAGTAGCAGTTAACCTCGGGGCCAGCTGGGGCATTGACGACAAATTCTTTTCTTGCTTCTGTAAACTCAGAGCTAAGTATCTGAGGCAGTAGGAGGAAGAGATGGATTGCAAAGCATTAGCCAAGGCTGGCAGTGTGCGAACAAATGGCTAAGAGTGCACAATGAGAAATCAGCAAAGTACTATGGTATTTTCATTTAGTAATATTTCTTCTGTGTTACTCACTGGATGGTAGTGATTATAATGCCTTTAAAATCACCCCCCCCAGCTTCACTAAACCTTAGACATGCTACTTTTTTTTCTCAGAGATGGTCTAACCCCCCAGAGTGCCTCCCTTTTTAAAAGATCTACTTTAGAAACCATGGAAAGCTGGTAGGTAGCAGGAGATGTGGTCTTCCCCAGGGAAGAGGACCCCAGTTGGTTGTTCTGTGCCAAATGAGTCAGTTATGAAAACATACAATTAACATTATATAGATGTGTATATACAAATGAATATAAGTATACAATAACAGTTGATGAAAAAGAGGCCATGGATTTGAAGGAGGGTGGGCAGGGGTGTGTGGAAGGACTTGGAGGGAGGAAAGGGAAGGGAGAAATGTAGTTAATCTCAGAAATGAACAACAAAAATAGAAGCCTTGTGATTATAAATACTTGTGGTAATAGATCTTGTAAAACACCCATTGCCAACGTTACATGGAAGAACTGTCCTTCTCAAGGCTCTGGAGCCATGTTGTAATTAGGAAGACAGGGACCTCTTTTCTCAGAGTCACAGTGGAAGTACAAGAGACCAATTCAGCTCATCCCTTGCTCTCATTTGCAAAACTGTTGTGAGTCCGAAAGATAAAATTTACCTGAGGAAATACTGCACATGACTCTTTTCCTGGGCTTTTAAGACTGTCACAGAATACTTACAAAGTCACTAGCAGAAGTTTTTTCCCCCCCATCCCGAACAAAACATTACTATTCACCCTCCTTTTCTGACTCACAGAGAAGCTTGATTCAGTTCTGTACAGCTCACCCACACTCCCCGGTCTCTTAAGAATATTAGCTGGAGGCACCAAAGATGACTGTCTCTTCTAAGAGTCACCTTCATCTTTATGCTTTGCCTTAAATGACTATCTGCTCTTTACCTAATGTGCGACTCTGGCAGTCTTTTATCCTGCTTATAAAGACAAATGTCAAGGTCATGTATACTAGAAAACAAATTAAAGCTTGCTTGCAGGGACTAAAGATAGGGCCATTAGGAAACTGGCTCAGAAACTGTCTCAGAACATATTTTCAAAACTATGATTCAGATGTTTTTATGCATTATAAATAATGAAGAATTTTTCATTGAGACGTTAATTTCATTCCCAAAAGCTTATTTCCATATATTTTCTAGATATTACTTTGAAAAATGATTTGATCATCATGTATTTGTGAATATGTGAGTAGAAACAATTGTGCTGGAATGAGATGTGTTATTATTAAAGAAATAATAGTAACAGCAGCATTACTTAGAGAAGAATAAATACTATAACTGTGTGATTTGTTGTGCCAAGTGCTTTGTAAATGTTGATTTGTATAGCAAAATTAGGTGCTGTCAGGCTTGGGTGCCATTGCAGATGGACACTTTTGGGCCCCATAGCCAGCTTCTCTGCTAATCCTAAACAAAAAAGAATCCCAAATGCTCCCTATACATGTCTAGATTTCCTTTGTTTTTATGTTACCTGGAGTTGTCAAGGACCAGCTTGAGTATCTTAGTAAGTCTCATGTTTTCTCATACTGGAACCTCCCAACTGTGTGCTTTTCTCCCTCAGTTTTGAGATACTTGCTGAAACTCTGAGCTTGTAAAATGCTTTCCTCCTATGCTGTAGTCACATGCTTAATTCTCATTTAAGTGTAAATAATTTACAAAGGGAGACTCTGGCAAAGAAGATGAGAGAGATTAGAAGAACCAGCACAGAAGCAAAACAAACCAAATTTACAACTAAGCTGGTCACCCTGCATAAATCAACTGTCAAAGAATGGGATAAAAGCTTAGGAATCAAGGATTAGGTTATAAAATCTCTCAGAGGCATCCAGATATCATTTTAATTATCTGCAAATCCTTTCTATCTTTATTCTACAGTGTTGAGTTTCACAGAATTCTCCTACAAAATCAGTTTGTTAATCTCAAATGATCTCACAGAGACTGAAAGAAAATCAACCTCGGGATGCTGGTTCCCTAAGAAACCATCTGGAGTGAGTCCATGGTCCATTTGCCTTCACTGAGAATTTATTTTGCAGGAAAATGCTTTAGGAAGGTCAATTACTACGTCAAATATGACAAAGTCTGTTTGATACATTGACTATTTTCTTAAAACTCAAAATCAAGTCAAATTGATTTTTTCCTTACCAATAAGCTTATAATATTTTTATTTTAGTTTTCCAGTGTCTGGTGAGCATGAGACATTGGCAGTGGATCCAAGTAAGACTTGCTGAAATAGACAATTCTATTGCTTGAATATCAGTCTATTTTTCCAGTGTAAATTGGGAGTAAAAACAAGTACGTTTTAACCTTACAAAAGACTGCCAGCCTTTTTTAGAGTGGACATACCTTACGCATGTTTTCTTTACTTGGACTTTTTCTCTATTCAAAACATTTGCTGATGAGAGCCTCATAGCAGTAAAGCCATTGCATCAACAAGATCTTTCTGAGAAGTGAGGCAGGAACAGAAGGACATGGCTTTCTAGAAATGGGATCCCTGAGCTGCATTATACAAGAGCAATCTGTATAGTCATGGAGGCGTTTATTTTGAATTTTCACAATAGCCTGACTTCAAGCATTGGTCTATTTTAGAAATGCTTGTGTTCTTGGTAGCCAAAAGGAAGCTGTTACTTTCTTGTTATAAAGAGAGCTAACACAATCATTCATCATCTCATATGTGGATTTTTTTCTTCGATGAAAAATTGCCATTTTTAAACTTACTATCTCAAGACTTAGCCCAAGATCCTACAATATAGATTTGATCACAATATGAGTTTCTCTCATGAACTATTAATTCAAAAAACTCAAATGTCTCAAATTATATGTTGGCTTCATCTATTCTATAGTCACATGCCTTAGAATATATTTAATTAATAAATATTCTAATAATCATTATAATTCATTTCTGAGAAAGAACATTTTTTTCCCATTGTATGTGTTTGTGTGTCTGTGTGTCTCTGTGTGTGTGTATATATACAGATGCATATCTACAGGAGTATGTGTGAATTTGGAGGCCAGAGGTCAGCATTTTGTTCTCTCCTTATTACATGTTTTGAGACAGGGTCTCTCACTCATCTTGGAGTTCGCTGATATGGACACACTGGCTGGCTGGTAAGACCTGGGGATCCTCTTGTCTCTTTCTCCTTAGTGACTTAGAGGCATTTCAGGTAAAATTGCTGCATGTGACTTTTTATGTGAGTTCTGGGGATCTGAGTTCAGGTCCTTAGGCTTGTACAGTAAGCCTCTAACTCACCATGCTGTCTCTCCAGGCCCCAAACAGCACTTTTAAAATTCTTTCTAGCACAAGTAAAATTTTGGCTCAGGATCATTTGTATTGAGGAAGGTTAATTACAGGGCCCAGGACAGTCAAAGGAATGAGAACAGAACCCCCAATGGTTCACATCTTCCCTCATTTGAACCAAAGAGAGGAAGAATAGAATTAATTTCAGCCCATTTTAACCAAAGTACTAACAAAACATCAGACTACTGTAAAAGGCACCAGGTAAAGATGCTTAAACTCTCTTTTTTTCTTTATTCTTTGAGAAAGCAAATTTTTTTACAATAGTGTGCCTCTAATTTCTTTTGTTCATTTACTCCTTATTCTCATGGCATCCCCGTTCTCTTATTTGCTTTTTATTTCTCATGTTTGAGGGAAGCTAAGCATCCAGAGACTCCCTGTTAATTCTGTGTTATTGGGAGTGATTTATTTTCTAACCTGATCATGTGATTGTTCATAGTGCAATCTGCATTTAGTTCATGTTTAATAAGATTGAGGCAAAATTAAGATATTTTGCAACATGGAACCAATAAAAGCTAGCTCTTCACACACACACACACACACACACACACACACACACACACACACACACACGGACACACGGACACAGACACAGATATATATATCTATATACCTGTATATATGTACACATACACACTACTTGGGTCTGGAGAGAGGGGTCATATTTGTTTCTCCTTTAGACCTTGTGTGTGAAATCTACATTCAACAATTTCAGTCTTTTCACAACTTAAAGTTTAATATCTGACAACTCCCTAGTCTAACCTCGAGAATCCATAATTCTTCTAAAATTCTTCTAAAAATTCTAAAAATTCTGATTTCTGGAAATGAGAAGTATTTAGAATTATCTTTTGGTTTCCAGTTTTCTATGTTCATATTGGTTACTTTGTTTCCATTGCTTCCCCCTTCCCCAAAAGCCATTAATAAATTTCATGTTTACCTTAATCACTTTAGACAGATTCTGCTAAAGATTACAAAAAGCTATCTCCCTCGAGCAATTATAATCTTGGCTCAAAATTATCCCTTCACAGAATGAAGTATAAGTTAGTGTGTGTCAGCTTAGATTAATATACTTGTTGACAAATAACCTTCCTATAAAAATACTTCCTAAAATGATATAGTAACTTAATGTCCTATGAAGAAGAAAATTGTATTAATGTGATTAACACAAAGAAATACTTTTTGCATTTATTAAAATGGTAAATGATAGCTTCTGGGTAATAAGGCTATGATTATATGCAGTCAAGGATTGTTCTGTTCAGTTTTTAGTAGGCACTTCTTAATACATATTCAGGATAAATGAAGATTATGATGAAATAGTGTAGATTAATTTTTAAAGATGATTTAAAATCTTAATTTAGCACTGGGGTTCTAGCTCAGTGGTACAGTGCCTGTCTGGGATGTGTAAAACCCTGCTTTTAATCCTTGTTATTAAAGGACAACTCTTATAGCATCTTTGATTTGTCAGTGTAGGTATCTTAGAAATTGAGAGTGCTGGGCTTCAGTGGTCTCAATATTATACACTGATATTTCTGTAATTTTGAAACACTAAGTCATATCAAGCTGGATGTTCTAATTTTTGCTTTCAATTCTTTTAGAAAATAAATTAGTTGATCTGTTGACATTCTGAGTAATGCTTTCTTCCCAAAGACAAAAGCACTGTATGTGCCCAAGCAGTAAAACTGTAAGATCATAATTTTTCTTATTACGGACATTAATTTCTATCAGTGCTCAGAAAGTTTAAGACCTACATCTCTGGGAAAAGCACATAAATAATGGCAAATTAGCTATACACACAGTTATGAGAATCTGATTAGTGCTATCTTCAAAGCATGAAGAACAATCTGTGTTTCCTTTCATGTGGTTCTAAGTTTATTTATTTATTTATTGGTCAACATCCAACCTCTTCTTCCTTATGACAGTTTAAGTGAAGGCTTTGATTTCTGGAATGTAGCCTTTATTTTTCTAAGTCTCTGTCATTCTTTCTGAAGCAACCTTTATCAACTAAAATTTTATTTATAACCAATACTTAAAAATAAAATTTACACACATTAATAGGTGTCATGTGATGTTTCTGGACACTTAAACACTGTGTAGTATTTGTTATATTAAACATGTCCATGTTATTTGTTATTTATTAGCTTTTAATGTTCCAGCCTGGGATGCTAATTATCAACTTGAGAGGATATAAAATCCTTTGGGGAGGCCCTTGGAAATTATCTTGATGACATTAACTGTGGGTAGCACTATTATATGCATGGTATAGCTGGATGTATAAATGCCCCAATGGAACTGCATGCATTCACTAGTCTCTGTTTTTTCTTTGTGCATGCAATGTAAATAGCTGTTGCAAGCTTCAGATGCCTTGTCTTCTCTTCCACAATGGATTGTAATCTTGAACTGTGGTGCAGAATAAGCTGCTTGTCTATTAAGTTGCTTTTGTCATGGTATTTTACCACAGCAACAAGACAAGAAAGTGAGACCCATCTCATGCATAGGATTTTAACCTATAGGTTTGTAACTATCCTGACAGCAAGGAGGATTTCCCAAAGAGATGCTTGTGCCATGTCCTCTTTGGCTATCATGCTGTTGAAACATGAACTCCAAGAAACGGTAATTTCCTAAGGCATCTCAGATTGTGAGAAAGAATGAAAAGGCTGAGATTCTGGTGCCAGTCAGAGGGGGATTTGTCTCCTAAAAAGAAATTTTGCATAGTTCTGACAGCTTGTTGGACCTCTTTCAGGAGAGACTGGAGCACAGACAATGATGGGCAGGACCACATCTTGTCTAGGACTGCTTAGCTATGCATACTCCTTGCCCTAAACCTAAATATCTTCTTAGCACCACACAGATGAAATTGGAGGGACTAACAGAAGCTCTGTTTTGCTTCCCAGTGTTGCCACATCGGATAAATCTCCGTTTTCTACTATTCACTATTATTTTATGTCTTTAATTTGCCTAGTTGGGATGAATGGCTGAGCGTCAACTGTTCTGCCATCTAGGACACTGACTCTACTTTTCCTTGCTAAGGTTTGCTACTCAGTGGTGGGGTTTACTGGGGTTTTTAGAAGAAATTTGCTTTCTGTGCTAGTTCTTTTATCATGAAGGAAAAACACATAAGCCAGATGCTTGGTGGTTGACCATGGCTTGAGCCAGGTTGGTGTCAAAAGTAAAAGTATGTGAAGTTTTCAAAATTTCATTGTTAAAAAGCAGACTTGGGTGGTTAATATCTCCTTGGTGGCCAACATGGTGCTGCCTTTGTGAAGCAGAGCTAACAATATAAAGGAAAACAGTACTGTAGAGGTGACATCAGCTCCGTGGAAGATTTGAGACCTTTAGCAAGTGATAGTAGCAGAAAGTACTATTTCAATCAGGTTTCCATTTCAGGAAGAAAAAACACTTTCTTGGTAAGGTGACACATTTTGTGTAATCATCAAGTGGCTAATGCACATATAAATTGTGTTTAATATCTTCTCCATTAACTTAAATTGGTAATTCATTTTCAAGTGGTTCCTGCAGAGCTAGGAGCAGCACTGTGACTAGATGTGGTAAATTTATATGATGAGTATAGAAAAGAGAAGTTCGATAATATTAATGAAATAATCCCCATACATCAAGCATGTCAATAATTTATTTCCATAATCTAATTATATGTATATATATTACATATGCACACATACCACACACACATATGAATATATAAAATAGGTGTACCTTCAGGAATGATTTGATTGCCCTTGGTAATGTTTAAATATATCTGCCTTTCTATGCAATTATAGCATAGAAAAATTACCTTTCAAAACCCTGGTTGTTTAAGTCAGTTTTTTGTTTTTTTGTTCATTTGTTTTTTTGTTTTTGCATTATTATTTTTCTTGGTGTTTTTTAAATTTAAAAGTTCTTTTTTCTAAAACATACCCACTATTGTTGTTCCTCCCTACTCTCTTCCTAGTCATCCTCCAGCTTCCTCTCACCTCCCCATCCATTCGTCAGAGAAGGTAAGGACTATGAGGGTGAGTCAATGCAGTCTATCATATCCAGTTGAGATAGGACCAAGCCCCTCTGCCCAGTATCCAAGTCAAGCAAGGTGTCCCTCTCTAGTGAATGGACCACAAGAAGCCACTTTATACACTAGGAATAAATTCTGGTCCTACTGCCAGAGGCCCTACAAACTGCCCACAACATTCAACTGTCATCCATAGTCAGAGAGCCTAGTTCAGTCCCAGGGAGCTTTCACTACTGTCAGTTCAGACTCAGTGCACTCCCGATAGCTTGGGTAAGCTGTCTCTGTGGGTTTCCTCATCATGATCTTGGCCCCTTTACTCATATAATCTCTTCTTCTCTTCAACTGAACTGGGAGCTAGAGTCAATGCTTAGCTGTGGATCTTTCCATCTGCTTTTGAGAGTTGCTGGATGAAGGTTGTATAATGATGATTATGGTGATCATCAATTTGATTATATGGAAAGATCAGTTTAGGCCCCTCTGTACTCTTTTTAAGCCAGTTTTCCTTGAGATTGTTTAAGGAAA
Organism: Sigmodon hispidus; assembly: GCA_004025045.1. Taxonomy (NCBI): domain Eukaryota; kingdom Metazoa; phylum Chordata; class Mammalia; order Rodentia; family Cricetidae; genus Sigmodon; species Sigmodon hispidus. The sequence continues at coordinate 35,381 of PVIH01014603.1, read as the reverse complement.
GCAATAAACATTTACCCAATAAAATAAATAAACCATTTCATTGCTTCCACATTTGCAGTTTGTATTAGAATGCAGTGCATGATGGACAAAGAGAACAGATGATTTATCTTTTCTAAGTCATTCTGGAAGCTGAGAAGTTCTAGTTACCACAGGGGCAGGCCATCTGGAGTTGGTGATATAATTCCAGACCAAGTCAAAGCCTGGTGACCAGGAGATCAAATGCTGTTGTTCCAGTCTAAGTCTTTCCAAAGGCAGAAGATTATTGTCCCTGCTTAAAAATAGACGAAGAATGTGAGCTATTTATTATTCTACCTCTATATTTTATTCAGGATTTTGGTGGGTTGGAGACCAGTCCATGTTATGTAAGGGCATCTGTTGTACTCAGTTGATCAACTCAAATTTTGCTACCATCAAGAAACATTCCCATAGGCATTTTCAGAATAATGCTTACCCAGATATCTGGGTATAGGTTGTCAAGTCCATGTCACACCTAAAATTAACCATTAACTATGGTTTAGCAAAATAGTGGTGGCATGTATCATAATTTTCTGATCTAACCCTGAGATTGCTGAAGAAAATATACCATTCTGTATTATTAAAAAGTGAATACAAAATATTTATCAGATAGAGATGGCTCAAGAGGAATCTTCCAGTGATAAAATGAGAGAAGATTATGGTTTGTAGCAAACTTTTATAAAGTGAAATAAGTAATTAAAATATATGTTAAAGTTTTCTCAAATATTTCTTTGGATTGCTATATTTTGAGAGCTTAAAAAACATATTGTAGCTGTAAGGTCAGTATTTTTAGAATCATTTATGTTGAAATTTTTAGTATTTTGGCCTTGAAAGTAATTTTCATTTGTTGCAAAGAAGAAATTACTGCATGTAATTGACTCAAAGTTAGAAGGGTGGAAATGGGCATTTGTATGTGAGAGATTAAATAGAATAGCTCTTCCTAGACAGGGGTCAGAAACTTGTCTGTTTCACCCAGCTCATACTTTCCCACAGGAGGCTACATATAAAAGATTGATGGGTCTCAGTGGGCATCAGCGTAATTGTAGTTATAGTAAGCTAGGCTTAACTTACTCATGATTTCACAGGTGTCAGCTCATGGTTCCTCCTCTCCTTCTCTGTGGACCTTTGTAAGGACAGTACATAATTATTGGATTATGTAATCAGGTGAATAGAACCTAGGCAGAGATGCAAAGAGAACGAAGGTATACAGGTCCCAATTATCTCATTAAGGCTATGCACTCAATGACCTAACTTCTTGTCACTATACCTCACTTCCTAGAAAATTTTGCTGCCTCTCACAAGAACCTTCAACATGTGGCCTTTGTGGGAACACAAAATATAAGCTGTTGCACAAATCTGTGATGCTGACAGGATATACATGAGAGGCTATAGGGAACCTACTTGCTGTCATTGTGTCTGCATTGTGGGCTCCCCTACTGATGCTCATTCTGGGACCCCATTGAGGGAGAGGAGAAATGGCTTCTAATTATATATCCCCAAAGTTTGATGAGACTTATTGTGTGGTAAATGCCTGTGTTCACCTCACTTAAAACAGAAATCATTTAAATATACTTTTCTGGGCTGTTGGAAAAACTATAATAGGACCAGCTTATTAACATAGATTTGGAGGAACTGGAAAGACCTTTAATGATTTCCTAGGGAAAACATTTGGGTAGATTTGAGAAGTTCATAGGAGTATTCTTGAGGGTCACTAAGTAAATATTTGAATGTCAGTTAGGACTCTGTCACTGGGCTGTTCAACATGAACTGAAGATTCTGTGCTCCACTTGGAACATCTTTAGCTGGGAATACAAATAAGGACTTGATTACATTTGTCTTTATGAAGACTTATCTAATAAAATAACACAGCTTCATTGTTTTCTGTCTGAGATTTGTTTGTGTAGTTCTTCAGCTTCTTTTAAAAATCAGTTTTCTTTGATAGTTTCAGAGTGAGCTTTACCTTGAAATGAGTGAACTGAAGTGTTAATAAACACACTAAACACACACACACACACACACCACACACACACACACACACACCACACACACACACACACACACACACACACACACACACACACGGTTTTCTTTCTTTAAAAAAATGGATTGCCCTTTAATTCCATTCTTCTGTGATTCAATAAAAGGAGGATAAAATGAACTAGATAGACATGGGATCAGAAGGGACAATATTTTTACCATACTTGTTATGACATGTTTCTAAGTTGGGAGCCCCATAGAAATTTCCAACTAAAGTTCCTGAGTCAGTTGCTGCATGAAATCTTTTAAAATGTACTTAGTGTCTTGGGTGAAGATCAATATTTTTAAGCAACAATAAGTACTAACTAAATTCCATAAATATGGACTAGAGAAACTTACTACATTTTTCCCATGATAAGTAAGAATTGAAGCTTTTTGATTTTTATCAAATTAGGGTTGGAGGTTAATATTCTTTAATATATTGTAACTGCTAATGCAAAGTAGGATTACATAACCTAAAAGGAACAAGAAAGAGGTTACATTTTATTTTTGAAAATTAATCTCATATCTCTAAGTTTTTCCTCATATGACTTACTTTTTATTTTATTATTTTGTTTGTTTCACAGATCCTCCAGAATGGATGGTAGAATAAAGAAATGTATGCTTATGTTTGAACTTTTAAAACATGCTTATTTTAGAGCATTTCCTTCCAAAGTACTTTTTCTATACTTAAAATTTATCTACTTTGTTAAGACTTCTTTGCTTTAATAGTTATTGCGGTTGTCATCATCCTTTAAATATTTGAAAAGTTTAAATTCCAATTCCTTTGTATTTCTTTTTCTTTGTGTTTCCTTGTTTTTCATGCTAACAACTACAGCTCTCTTCCATTCTGAGGATTGCCACTTGAATTCTTTTTGTGTCTAAATTTCCCTGTTTGGGGCACAGTATTCCTTTACTAGGTTTTTCTAAATGATTAAAGGAAATAAATAATTTCTCTTTTTGGTTTGCATTTGTGCAAAGGTAACTTGGGAACTTTACTGAAGAGATATTACTGTAGTCACTGGAAGGGACCCTACATCCCTGTGGGGGTCCCACTCTCCCACTGGATGGAGTCATTTTCTTGACCCCTCGCTGGGCAGAGTTTACTCTTCATGTTTGCTTCTGTTGTTTTATTCATTCTCTTCCTCTGCTGAGATTTTTCCAGTTTCAAATAAAGACCATATCACTTCATTGAGAATTAATATAAATTAACCATTAAAAATTCTTAATCTTTTTACTATTAAATTACATCATGTTTTAATTTAATTTTATTTTCTCTTTTTTTCTTCCTCATTCATAATGGTTCATATCACACAGAGCATAGATTTCAAACTATGAAAAGTATAGACTCTTACGTTTTCTCAATGTGTGATGATTTGTTTACTTTAATATTCAACAATTGAATGTTATTCAATATGTGTGGTTTAGAAATCAGCCCAAATGTGTGGATAATAGAATTTAGAATGCTTCACTTTGGGAATTCTTTCTCAATAGTATTCTTCCCCTGCACCATCTCTTCCTGCTGGAATTCTTTTTTTTTTTTTTGATGATGGTCTTTCTTACTGACTGAAGTGAGTTGGACTACTGTTGCTTTGTGTTTTCTGAGCGGCAAAGGATGATGAGCAGATGGCCAAATGCTTATTGGCCATATTTTGAGAACTGTCAGTTCATCTGATTAAGCCATTTCTTGATTGAACTATTTGTTTTGGGTGTACTTGGTCCTTGAGTTCTTTATATTTTATATAGGAATCCATTGTTAGATGCATAGTTAGCAAAACTGAAATTACATCTGCACGCTTCAAAAATTTCCATCAAATTAAAGAGGAAAGAAACATTACTAAACTCACTTTATAAAGCCAATATTTTCCTGGTGACAGCAAATCGATGCAACCAAAAAGAGGGGGAGGAGGAGGTGAGGAAGAACAAGAATATAAAAGAAAGAAAGAAAAAAGAAAGAGAGAAATAATATGTCAATCTCATTGATGAACATGGATGCAAACATTCTCAGTGAAACGGTACAGCTTTGAATATAAGTACAGAGATGTATGTTTGAGTTGATTCTTATATTCTTTGAAATGAGCATTAGGAAGTAGAATTACTTGATACTGTGATGTGATTTTATTAATCTGTGAAGTGATTTTCATTCTCTTAGAAGCTGCTAACTTTACACAAGAGCTTTCTGTTCTCCACATCCTTATCATCTGTGGATATATCAGTTCTTCCCCTGCCATCCCAGAGATGTCAGCACACACAGGGTGGTATTCACTGTGGATACATGCTAAGCTGTAAAGTCACAAGTGTATTTTTGGGGTGTGCCTGGTTTGGGGTTGTCTCCATGCTCAGGATCCTGCTTTCCTCTTTTTGGGAGGGAGCCAAGATAACACAGAAGCAATCTTACAGCCTCTGGGAAGAAGTTGAAACAAGCAAGTTTAATTTTATTATGGAGGTCTTCCTATAATACTTTTTCACTTCCAGACCTTCCCCCAGCCAGAGGAAAGGGTTTAGATTTTCTGATATCTGTGGCTGCTGGTGGAGGACTCTCAATGGTCTAGGAATGCTGTGTCTAGGCTCATCATCCCTCTTCAAGGCCTCAGGCTCAGACCCCAGGTTGGCTTATGCAGAAGTGTTTAGGAGCACATGTTTTAATGCTCTAGTTATCACCAATTTGCACTGGTTGAGGCTGGGCTGGTCTCCAGACACTTTAGAAGCCACAATAGTGTCTGATGCCCCTTCTTGTCTTTCTAACATACATATAGAAGCATTACTCAAACACTCCTTTCTTTTATAGTAATATAATTCTATTTAGACATTTGCCATTTATAAATTCTCATTTGTGTCCATAAGGGACATGTAACATTTAGGGTGTATGGCATTTGCAAACTATATATAAAACTGTAACCTTGTATTCAGGAGTTACAAGGGCACTTCCACTTTACACAATTTTTTAATACTGAAACTGTAAAAACAACATCTCTGGTCTTCATTGCTGGGAGGTAATTTATTGCTTGAACCTTGATGAATTCTGAGTTAACTTGTAGTGCTGGAAGAATGTTCTGTGATCCGTAAAGAGCGAAAGTACTCCTTAAGATAGCTATAAGCTAATTTCGTATGGAAAAAATATCGTTGCCATTCTAAAATAATAAAAAGAGATAAAAAAGCCTTGCCATTTATTTTATTATTTTGTTTTATTTCAAGCTTTAGAATTTAATTTGAGCCAAGATAAATTATAGCTTAATGTGTTTAAATCTTTTACCCTTTTAACGTTTGTTTCCCAGAAGCTCTTAAGAACTGAGGCAAGTGAATATTTTACAAATCATCAGCATCTTGAAAATTTATCTGTGGTGGAAGCAGGTTTTCCAACAGAGTTTCAGTCTTCTGAATATAAACCATAGTATGATGAGTGAAAGAAAATGCCCAAATTATTCAATTGTATGCATGTACTTATAAACCGAGGAAACTCCAGTGATGTTTGTCATGAAGGCACTGCTGACCTTCATTACATTTAGTTCGTTACTTTCATACTCAGGCTACTTAACACTGATGTTGATGTTTGTATTTTCCTTCACATTGTTTTAGCTATAAATTTCAACTGTATGTTTTCCAACAGCAGCCATACTCTGGTCAAGTTTACACTGGTTATGTTGTAACTCATACCCTTTCAGTTTGTCATGTCAGTGGTTGCAACCAGACCCCATGCCTACAAAGTAGGTATTTTTCCCCTGGGATATACCCCAGTACCTTCTTAATTGTACCAGCAAGTTAATGGATTAGTAGCCAGATCCATAAGTGGTTATTAGTGACAATAATCCTTTGTTAGTAAGTCTTTTCAAATTATATCTCTGTTGATAGTTTTATATTTGAAAATAAATCTTACTCTTGACAAAATGATAGAACAGATCTTAATTTCCTCACTGTTGTTTCACTAAATATATTATTTACATTATATTTCTACCTCATCTCTATTTTATTGGGCGTTGATCTTTTCCTTTGGATGATGTTAGCTTTAAAGCCTTGGTAGGCATGCTTCAATCTATATAACCACAGAAGTTAGGTATAAAGTAGGGGACTAGGGAAGAGGGAAGGACCTCCCCTGATTTTTTTCTAAGTTTCTCGATTTAGATTTACACATTAGTCCATCCTTATCAAGAAAAACTAAGCCTGAAAAAATGTTCTGTTTTTCAAACTAAACATTAACTTTATCTGTTTTAGAGACTGATGATGATTTTCTAGTTTTCTTATGTGGAGGCCAGTGGAAGATGCTCGGTGTCTTTCTCCGTCACCTTTTTCCCTTGAGACAGGCTCTCCCATTATCTGGGAGCCCATTCTTCTCATATGTTTGCTTGGACAGAGAGCCCCTAGGCACTTACCTATCTCTGCCCACTGGAATCATAGGCATGTGCAGCCATGTTTGACTTTATATGCAGTGTCTGGAGTTCTGAACTCAGACCTATATGTTTGCACAGCTAGCTCCCTGTTCACTTGCTCATTTCCTCAGTCCTTAGACAATTTTAAATCTCATATGTATGAAACATTTACTAAATAAGGGGTTTAAATTTTTACTGCAAACTTTGGAGGTACGTTTTCAAGAACTGCTATTATCTCTCTTGTTGATACTAACAAATGAAGAACCCTTGGGTTAAAGACAACAGATAAATCTTAAATGTACTTACTGAATTAAAAAGTCAAAAGTACTTTATATGAATTTTAAATTAATATTGAGTTTATATATAAATATACAAAACATACATATACATGCATAAATATATATGTATATGACAAGATCTACAAAGTATATAATAGGATTATATTTTCTAACTATATTACTCAGTATGAGTAAATACAAAAGATACATAAATTACAGTGAAATTTTAAAAAAAGCTTGATTATTTTATAGTTCATAGGATTTTGTTTCTTTATGTGTGAGATAAAATTCTTACAGTCAACTGATACAGTGTCACCCAATGTTTCCATAAACCCAATGTGGTTTTTGAAAGTCTGGTGAGAAAATAAATCAGTAAATGATAGTTTTGGGGGGAAATTCTTGAATTTTTAGAACATAATTTTATATTATTTTTATTCTTTGAATATTTCACACTTGTATACAACAAAATATGGTTATATCCACTCTCCATTTACCCCTCCAACTCCACTAGGAAGCCCCAGCATTCCCCCTTTCAACTTCATTTCTCTCTTTCTCTCTCTCTCTCTGTCTCTCTCCTACTAAGTATAATTAACACTATCCATATATATGCATGTGCATGGGACTATCCACTGGAGCATGGGAAATCTACCAGTGTCCATACCCTCAAAGAAGAATGTTCTCCCCTCCCCAATAACTTTTGTCTTCTCATCAAGATAGCTTCTTTGCAAGGGGTGGGGCCTGGAGTGTCTCCTCCATCTGTGCTGGAATATTGACTGGCTTCATCTTGTGCAGGTCTTGTGCTGGTAACCATACCTGCTGTTAGTTCATAAATGCAATACTCATTCCATGTCCAGACAACACTGCTTTATAGCACCCCTCCCATCTGCTTCTGTGTTCTTTCCTTCTGCCTCCCCTTCTATGGTGTTACCTGAGACATCGTAGGAGGTACGGTTCATGAAGATGAAAATGTGCTTGGTGACAGGGAGAGCCAACTTGAAACATCCTACTTTAAAAAATATATTTTATGTTTTGAGATTAATATATCACTTGTGTTTTCCCCTTTATCCTGGTAAGACCTCCCATATACTTTGTGCTGCTTTTAAAATTCATGGCTTCTTTTTTATTGTATATATATATATATATGTGTGTGTGTGTGTGTGTATTTATAAACTGTTTATAAATACATCCAGATATACATACATCATACATACATGCGTATTCCTAAATATGTAAGTACAATCTGCTCTGTCTGCATAATGTTGTGTGTATGTTTTCAGGGTTAATCACTTAGTATCATTAACCAGGTGGTGTGTTCCCTCCCTCAGCATTCCTTCCCTGCCTGCATTTTTTTGAGTAGGGTTGGGGTCTACTCTCCCTCTCCCCTTCCATGCTAGCATGTGTAACGTTGTTGTTCATGTTCAGCTCACGTTTAGGCAGTCATTTTGGTGAGGCCTTACTTTTAAATCCTGCTTTCCCTTTATTGGTCTAAAGCAAATCCAATTATCGTGACCAGAGATAATGGAATAAAATACTTTTAAGAAAGAATGCCTAAGAGATTAGCTGAGAGATATTCTTGAGAAGTGGCTATTTTTTTCCTTAATTCTTTTCTTTTGATCTTTGAAATGCTTAGCATTTGTTTTATGTAGTGTTTATAGTTTCTAAGAAACAAGGAACCCTCACCAGACACATGGAAAGCTGGAAAAAAGGCATAAAGCACAGGTCTCCAAGTGGCCTCTATCTTGCTGTGGGAAGGCTTGAATCATTTAATTCACTTTCCCCTCTGTTAATAAAGAAAGGGCCCCCGGGGAATTAAACTACTCTTCAAAGACATTGAAAGGGACAATCAACACAAACCGGCTGGAAACAGTGTTTTGGACTTCATAGTCCATCATGGGTCTCCATCATCTGATACTCAGTTAAGCAATGTCGTCACTTTCTTTTTCCTATGCTGCATAAATTCTAATGCATTTCTCACTGAAATAACACCCCAAGTGCTGAGTTTTTATCACAGCTTCTTAATGCATGATATACACTGAAACGTGCTTATCTGTTTTAAGACAACACCAATCCTCTCTCTTCATCTCTCCATTAAACCTCATTGAGCAATATTTTCCCTAAGCCCCACTCACAAAGCATTCAAGCAAATATGTACAGATCTTGTGACCCTTCAGATCACAGGGTGGTGAACTCAGATAGGTTAAACGATACATCTCAGTTTGTTCAGTCGTGTTACATTTAAAGCCTTTGAAGAAAGATTTGGGCTTTTCATTATTCTCAATTGTAAAAAAGTAACCAACTGAAACACATGAGTACAAGCCTCATTCTCAGCACTTAGAATCTTTGCCAAAAGTTAATTAAATTCACATAAAGTCTCCATAGCTTGACTGAATCTTTGGGGCTCAGTCTTCTTTTATTTTATGGCACTCAATGGGTTTTTGTTATGAGAAGACTGCTCTTCTGGGAAATGTTAACTTTGTATTGAGGAAAGGTGACGTAGTCGTGATGCTGTAGGCTCTCAGATGCTGCACGGGTTCAAATGAGGATAACTGACATTTGCCACACAGAGAAGCTCTGGGGATACAGTAAGATAACCTGTTGGTGTTGCCTATGCTTTGGACCCTGCTGGTTTTCCTCTGGGGGAGGGGGCAAGAAGGCTCAGAGACAATGACCCAGGCTCTGGGAACTAGTTGAAACAAACAAATTCAATTTATTGAGAAAGAGGTAAGCTTTATATACCATGGTCATTTTCAGATCATCTCACATCAGGACTCTGCCTCCATTGTCAAGGACCCAGGGAGACCCGGGGTTGTCTTATGAGAAAGTGCCCACTTGAGAGGCCTTTGTGTCTATGAGAAAATGCTATAAACACATGTTTAAAGGTATCAGTTATAAACTGGCTGAGGCCAGGCTTTTCCTTGGGCCTCTAAGAGCCTCTAGAGCCTAAGCATCCCACAATAACCCATGCAAATAGATTACAGTTATAACTTAATAAATATTTAATATAATTATTGAGTACTTGTGATAATTTAGAACCTAAGATAGTAAAGATAAAGCTGTATAGAAATTAATAATCTATTATGTGCAGTTGAGGGAAAGAGATAAAATATTTTCTCCAAAGTGATTTCAAATAAGTAGAGCACATGTAGTCACAAAAAGTAGAAGATACAATTGTAGGCATTTTCTTTTCAAGTCTATGAGAATCAAATTCTGAGTTCACAAAATTAGCATTTACAAGTGAGCATTTATATGTCTTAACCTGTTAGTAAGGCTCAGGCATATTTAATGACTTATATGAAATTGTAACATTTGTCTTTGCTAGGGTTTCACATTTTTCTGTACTCTGGCTTTGGAAATCATAAGTGGAAGCTTTGAGGTGCAGAAGTTCTCGTGTGGTGATATGACTGTAGGGTAAGTACCATCTTGCCTGGCCAGTGGAGAGAAGGAGAAATTATACAGACACTCAGAGCTTGAAAATGTTTTGAGGTTTCTTTTTTCTTCACTTTTGATATTTCATTAAGAAATCACTGTCTTGAATTTGTTAAAATTATTCCTTTCTTGTGTTTCTGATGTGTTGGTGTTTCTGGGCTGGTGTCTGAGTTCTGCTAGAGATCCAAATGATACCAGCTTTACTTCAAGTAGATTCTTGTCTCATATATTTGTATTTGGATGATTGCAAATAATAATGGTGACCATGACTGCAGTAAGCCTTCTCATGTAGTTCCTTTTGGCCACTATTGTTTTTTGACATTTTGTGATGATGCAATCAAGTCTGTATTTAAATCTCTTACTGATGAACATAAACAAATTATTTCGTTGCTGCAATCACCATGAAGGACATTCTTTGTAAAGTTAATATGCAGTAAAAGCAGCTAGTAATTAAGTTCAATCTTTGCTTCAAAAACAATGCCACCAAGGTCGCCTTTTACAATCTCATTTCAATTTCTTTTTAATACAAATGCATACACCATCACAAAGTACAAAACTAATTTGCATTCTTAGTTCCTTTGAAAAACATACCTAGAAAGTCATTTTAGATATCGTTTTGCTATGACAATATTTAAGGAATTAAAAAAAATCTGCATGACAGAAATCCAATATATTGTTTTAGTAGGAATGGTTTGCTTTCTAAAAATAATTAATAAGACAAGGATAACCTTATCTACCAGTACTTTTTATTTGTATCCAAAACTAAATGATCAGCCTGAAAGCATACTTACAGGTAACATCACATGGATCGAGCAGGATGGACTTATGTATTTAGGATTATATATGCATGTAACAGCAATTAATGAAAAAAGAAGCCATTAAGTTTGAAAGAGAGAAAGAAGAGATATGTGAGAGTTTGGAGGGAGGAAAGGGGAGAGGAAAAGATATACTTATAAACTGAAAAATAAAAGAAATGATTAGCAATACATTGTAAAGTAGCTTTTTAAAAAAATATTTGTTTTAATTATTTTACTATTGCTGTGATTAAAAAGCCAAGTCAACAAAGGCAAAATTATCCAGGAAAGTGTTTTCTTTACTTTTTTTTTAAAAGTCCACTAATGAATGAGTATATCCCCTGCTTATCTTTCTGGATTTGTGATACCTCACTCAGGAGAATATTCTCCGGTTCCATCTGCTTGACTGCGAATTTTAGGATATCACTTTTTCTTACTGCTGAGTAGTACTCAATTGTGTAGATGTACCACAGTTTGTTAATCCATTCTTCAGTTGTGGGACATATAGGTGAAGGAGCTTTAAGAAGTAGTCTAAACATAGGCTCATTTAGTTCTTATGGCTGCTGGGTAGCATTGTATTCTGGTTCTTGGTAGGTGAGCTTACCTAGACAAACTCCCGGAGGTGGCTGTATGGCTAGTGCTGGATGGTTCCAGGTGATCTCATCTTGAGGAGGAAGGGAGCTTGCACAAGGGTATACATAGATTAAAAAATATGACTTCATTGTAATAAAAACAAACAAGCACAACATTAATTTATTTATTTTATGTTTTGGCCTCAGTTTCCCCTCCTTTATCTCTTCATAGTCCCTCTCTCAACAACCCATCTGCTTCTACACATCCCTTTCCTCTTTGTTTTTATTTAGGAAAGGGCAGGTCTCCCATGGATATCAACAAAGCATGGTATATCAGTAGGACTAAACTCTTTGTATTAATGCTGAGCAAGGCGACCCACTATGAGGAATAGGGTCCCAATAGCCTGTAAAAGAGTCAGAGACAACATCTCCTCCCAGTGTTAGAAGATTCACAAGATGACTAAGCTACATATGATCACATAAATGCAGAGGGCATAGGTCAGTCTCATGCAGGCTCTCTGGTTGTTCATTCAGTCTCTGTGAGTTACTCTGAGCCAAGGTTAGTTGTTTCTGTGGGTTTTCTTGTGATGTCCTTGACACCTTTATCTTCCATAATCCTCCATCCTTCTCTCTTCAGAAGTGTTCCCCAAGTTCAGCCTAATATTTGGTTGTGGGTCTACATCTGTTCCCACTAGTTGCTTGATAAAGCCTCTCTGATGAGAACTGGGCTAGGCACCAATCTAAGAGTATAGCAGAATGTCATTAGGTATCATTACGTTGGCATTTGTTTTTATCCAGACATGTTTGTTTCTATTCTAAGTCTCTGGGCCATTTAGCCTCTGAGTCCTGGCGCTCCAAGAGTGGCATGGGTCTCAGGCTAGACAAGTCATTGGCTGGCCATGCCCACAAACTCTGTGCCAGGTGGATTTAGTTCTGTCTAACTATGGCTCAGAGTGACAGGAGAGTAGCCAGACATCTATGTCTGCATCAATTCTAAAATGAGCATCAAGTCATAACCAGTTTTTATTTTGACCAGTAGAACCTACGTTCTTGGCTAACCTTTGTGTAATAAACCTACACTTAATGACTGGGGAAATGGATGGGAGGGCAAGCCCTGGTGGTCATTTCACCAGACTCTGAGTGCTGAGAAGACACACTCTTCAGTTTATTTTTCAAAGTGTTTCTGTCCACATGTCCTGTTGTTGAGCAGACAAAATAAGATAATAACAAATGAGAGATATTTGGAGGAGGTGGCTGGTTTTTTATTAATTATTTTTTTTCATCTTTTTTTGTGCAGTGGGTACAAAACTTTATCTGGCAATATTTGTTACTTTCTGTTTTAATTTTTATGTTTTTCTTTAGTAAAAATAGGAAATATAATAGGTAGATTAAGAAACAGGGATAACTTGTGGGATCAAATGAACCTTTTACAGGGGTCATCTAAGGCCATCGGAAATATCAAATATTTACATTATGATTCCTAACAGTAGCAAACTTATAGTTATTAAGTAGCAATAAACATAATTTTATGGTTGGAGGTTACCACAATATGAAGAACTGTGTTAAGGGGTGACAGCATCAGGGAAGGTCAAGAACCACTGTTCCAAAAGATAATGACTGTATCTGGTGGGAGGAATTTGTAGAAGGATTGTATTCTGTTCCATTGTAAATAATTGTCCTGCCTACTGGTTTAATAAAAATGCTGATTGGCCAAAAACAGACAGGAAATGTGGGCAGGGCTACCAGACTAAGAAAACTCTGGGAACATCTTAGCACAGAGAAGAGACACCACAGGGATGTGACAGAGACATGATGAGGAGGTGGCAGCAGACACAGAGGAAAGAAGCTGAAATGCTGCTCTAAGAAAAGGTACTGAGCCACATGCCAAACAGGATAAGAATAATGAGTTAGTTTAAGGGTAAAGAGTTAGCAAGCTATATGACTGGGCCCTTGGCTGACAAGAGTAAAAATAATATAAGTGTCTGTGTGATTCTGTGGGACTGTGGATCAGAACCTTAAGGATAAGCCTGAAAGTCCGGGCCAAAAACATAATACAACAGGAATTTTTGTTTTATCTTGAAAAACCTCAAGATAATTTGAATGATGCCTAATAATGACTGTTTTTAGTTTTCTTTTCTTGTAACTTTTGAGCAGTAGGCTAGCATAGAAAATTGTGGGCCCCTTGTTTTTGAATACACTGTTTACTATGCTTAGGGTTTTCTTATCCCAGAGCATTTCTGCTCACTCTGTGTGAATCAATTTAGAAGTTTTTGCTAATGATTTCTTCATTTCCCTTCTGTTGTCTCTTTCAGGTAAGCAGACATTTCTTCCAACCTTCTCCCATGACACCTTAGCAATTGATTCTTAATCACTTACTAAATTATACTGAAGTCATTGTTGATTATTGTAACTGAATGTAACTTGACCTTTGATGATTCAGCAAAATAGATTCAACAGGGACTGATTATGCCTTAATTATCAGTGTCTTTGTCATGGATAGCAATTGTTATCAAAGGAACAATTAAAAAAATCAATAAAAGAAAATGATAATATGGGGAAGACTTGTTCTTATATTAATCTGTAAAACATTCTGAGTAATTTTCTTTCCATATTGGAAGAAGTAATAGCTGATATTCTTCTATTTTCTCCTGTGACCATTGTAATATTATTGAAGTGTTCTGATTTCGAATTATCCTGGGATACTCCAAGGCTGACAATAATAACCAGAATTGGGTTAATTTAAGGTATCTAAACCCCAACTAATCAGACTCTCCTCTAAAAATGCTACACACTGGGGGATGTTTGGAGTTAATAATTCATCTGCTTTAAAACTACACGTGAGATACAAAATACCTGCAATTTGAAAACTAGCATGGTGGGAATACTGTTTACTTGGGTCATTGTTTTCATTGATCATTGCTAGATTCAGAGACAAGCAAATGCAACATTTACTTCAGGTCTGTATGGCTGAATTGCACACAGTTGTCAAAGCTGTAAATAAGTTATAGAGTCAAAGTCTAGACTCAGCTTTCAGCAGTAAAAAACTGTAATTTGGGAAAGATGTTTAAAGTTCCTTTGTTTATAATATTAAAAACTCTTAAAACTCTTAAGCCATGTATGACATTCAAAATATCAGTGCTTATTTTAGCAGAAAAGTAAACAAAAATGACTGGAAATGAGAATGTATTATTCCTAGTGAAATAAACATGTTAATTTGAAAATCTTACTAAACTGAACCTGATTTTTTTCTTTTCTTATGCATATTTTCTGTTGGCAACATTATAATATAAATTGGGCAGTCACTAGGACTATGTTGAAAAGTCCTTGATGCTCTAGTAATATCCATCACAAATTTTTATATCCTTTATGTATGTTTGTTTCCTAAAGGATTATCAGAAAGACAAACTGAAATATTACAGTGATCTCAAGTCCATTATGAGCAGTAATGTTTCATGTGACCACTGAAAAGTATTAGCAGTGCCATTGTATTGTGCTCAGCAATTTTCAGGGTTTTTATCTTTTGCATTTTTTAAGGGTCATCCTTATCCTCAGTGGTCTCAGTCAGTTCCCATGAAGTAGGTGGACTGCATTCTATACAGCAGGATTCCCATGGACTCTAAGTGGCATAAAAGAAAAATGGCTACTTTATGCAGTGTTTCCCTCTATTCCAAGTGACAGAATCTAAGGGAGGTTCATACACAGAAAGAAAATGCTTATCTCTTTGAACTTAGGCCAGGATGGTGGGTCTTTCAACCTGAGAACATGCATACTTTAATCATCACAATCAGGATCAAAAGGGCTTTCAAAGCCAACACTTAATTTTCTGTTTTGCATGAATTTTGGTTGTAAGTCTTAAGACTTCATATTCCAATGGCAAAGAATGATACTTCCTATTGTCTTTCTTGTATATATTTCTACAAAACCTAAACACAAAGTTTTACAAGGTATCTAAATCTTTTGCATTATTATGAAATGCCTTTGTGTGTACAAAAACCTGATTGAATAGAAGGTTATGGGCATTTCAGATATTATGAATTTTTAAATATAATTGTGTAAAAATAAGTGTTATTAAACAGTCATTTTGTATATTTACTTGTAAAGACTATATTTTATGTTTTAATGTCAATTATCAACAAATAACAGAAGAAGCTAAAGTTGTATAGTTTTGCATTTACTTATATCTTTATGCTGCATGTGATTTTAGACTGATACTCACTGAAGCCAGATACTGGAATACACTTCTGCCATTAAAAGTGATAATTTCATAATTATTACATCGAATTTTATTACTGTTATATGCCAGTGCTTCCTGTGTACTATTTATTATTTTCTGTCTGGAATTTAGTTTATAATTACGGTTATGTTTATCTTCTTCACCGTTGTCTACTCGGTCTGAGGCAGAAGACATGGCTTACCCTTTTAAGTGGTAGATTGCAGAACTGTAGGTAGCTACATCCAAGCATTTGAAGATTTCTTGGATAATCCAATCTTTAATTGAATGAGGTAAGTAAATGCTGTTTGAGGATGTCAAAATGACATATGCTGGAGTAAGTTCTGAGTTGATAACAAGTGATACTCAGGTATTTGATAGCCAGAGGAGAATCTATACCATAAAGACAGCTGTACACACAAGAGTTATATTGTGCTCCTTCAATGCAAATCTAGTGCTAACTAGCTGCAGACTGACCTTCATACTGCTCTGAATCCCTTGCATATGGATAAAATGCATTTAATTCTTTGTCAGTCAAATGCAGTGAGGAACCAAAGGTACCATGGCATTAACATAGCTCTGTGTGATATTTCCATACAGGCATACAATGGCACTAAATGAAAGCGAACTACTCCTTATCATTTTCTTTCCAAATACTCTTCTTAGGTAGTAGTAATTAACATTGTATTTCCAGATCAACATTTTTATTTTAAACTTCTACATATGACAGAGAATGTGCAATACTTGTCTTTCTGTGTTTGGTTTATTTTACATAACTGGTTATCTTCTGGGTTCATCTACTTATTTTCAAATCATAGTAATTTACTTTTTCTTGACGATGAATGACACTCCACTGTGTGTGTGTGTGTGTGTGTGTGTGTGTGTGTGTGTGTGTGTGTGTGATTCCTAAATGTTGAGTCCATATAATATGACTTGTATGTATGTTTTCAGGGATGACATTCGACATGACACGATGGATTTTTTTTCTTGGGGAAATCCTCTCCTGACAAAGCTTTCCTCAGTTGCTTGTAGTTCTCTGTGTAGGGTGGAGGCCTTGTGAACTTTTCCTAGTCACTTGATCATTGTTGAGCTCCTGTTTAGGCAGCCATGTTGGTGAGACTGTTGGTGTAGCTTCAGGCATTACTAGGAAACCCAATCTCACAGCAAACTTCCTGATTTTCTGGCTCTTAAGTCTTTCCATCTCTTCTTTCCCTACATCCTCAGTGTTCCCTGAGCCTTAGGTATGGGAGTGTTTTGTAGATTTATCCACTGGAACTGGACACTGCAACTCTGCCTTTTGATTGGTTGTAGCTTTCTGCACTAGTCTCTGGAATGCTCAACAAGAAAGGAGCCATACACTGGAAACCTAGCTAAGTACTCACTTCTAGTGAAGTCATGGATATTGGAGAAGAACCTACAACCACTATCTTACTATTTCACCATAATCCCTGACAATAATCTGATACTTATACATCAGTGTGTGAGAGAGAGCAATGTGGAGGTTGTGTTCTGATCTTAAAAGAAATATTTTATCTTTTCTTTATCTGGTATGATATTAGTTGTCAGTTTATTATATGTAGCCTTTATTAAGTTGACATATGATCCTTTTATATTTGGGTGTTTCAGATTTGTGTTATATAAGAGTGTTGAATTTTATCCATACTTTTTCTGTATTTCAATTTGGCATCGTATAGTATTCACAATATTTCTCTTTTTGCTTTCAATTTTATTCTTTATACAGAGTCTATGCCAGACCCCATGCCATGTGTATTTTCTACTTCTTTTCTCTTTTATTTCAGATTCTCAGTGGATTGTTGTATTCTCAGAATTTTTTGCTACTGGTACATATTCTGAAATCAATTAATTCTGTTATATATCTTACAAGCTTTCTCTACCAACTACATGTAAAACTTTATGATATTCTCCCAAATGAAAACTATATCATTTGTAGCTACTTCCTTTTTGGAGAGTTGGGTTGTAGCTTGTTGTTCTGTTTTGTATGGTGATATATTTTATATTTAATAAAATCAGTCTGAAATATCAGAGGACAGAGCCATTTCTCCAGCATTTTTTGGTTTTGTTTGTTTGTTTGTTTTGAGACAGGATTTTCTGTGTAACAGTCTTGGAATTTGCTTTGTAGACCAGGTTTGCCTCAAACTCACAGAGATCCTCCTGCCTGAACCTCTCAAGTGCTGGGACTAACAGTGTGCTGCCTCCTTGTCACTTCTACAGAATAGCACACCCTCTACTTATGCCTCCTTAAATATCTTCTTCGCCCAGTTTTTTCACTTCCAGGTTCAACTCTGCATCATAATTCTAGAGTTAAGATTAAAAGTGTGAGCTACTACTGTTTGGTAGTTAGGCCTTGAACTCACAGAAACACAGAAAGATTTTGTCTCTGAAGTTATGGGATTAAAGGCATAGGTCACCACTTGGTCTTTCCTGTGCTCCAATTAATGACATGTGTTACCACTCTCTGACTCTCCTGGCTTGACTGTAAGTGGACTTATTCTCTGATATTCCAGACTGATTTTATTAAATATAAAATATATCACCATAGTTATGCTTAGCCTGGTACATGTACACAGTTCCTGGAGGTGAAGTCATTGAAACTCATTTGCCTGCTCAGACTCTTAGGATATAGCTCTATAAAATTTACTTTCATATTTTTTTTTGGTGCTGATGGGAAAGGAACTTAATCAGATTGATATTTTTGGTAAGAGGCATAATTTTAAAAAATTATTTTTATTTGAACAATAATAATTGCTTATGGGGTGCAATATGATCTTTGACATGTATATGTACACTGTAGAATAGTCAAATTATTTATGAACAGATCAATGTCTTAGTAAGTAGAATAATATTCTTTTTGATTCATAGATGAGGATTACTTTTGTGGCTTTTCCAATACATTTAGAGTACACTGTAATCATCTTGCTATAAACTATAAACTGACTTGCATTATAATAAAATGCATAGTCAAAGGATGTCTGCACCATGTCCTAAAAACTTAGATCTAGCAGCTTTAAGCTCTTTGGGAAAATACTGGATTGTTCATCATTACCTGGGGGATATGTCTGGGCCATAGTTGTTACCTTTTAATTTATACAGTGCCTTTGTGAAAGTGACATTCTATTTAGAAGTAATTATGCTAATTATCCATAATTGTGATATTGGTTGCCTATTAACAGACAATTTTAACCTTTAAAATCTGTAACAATTGTTTTGCATGTTTGCAAGTCAGTGTAACAATAACCTTGAAAAGCTACAGGTATTTTCTGTGAGTTCAGTCTACACAGAATACTCACACCTCAGAACATTATTCAATATTTTTGTTATTTGTGTAGTAATAAAAGGAAAATTTTAGGCTTTATTGTGGTTTAACATGGATGAAGAAAAAGAATATTAGAAATTGTGCTTCTCCCAACTGAAGACACTCACTTAACTCAAATGTAATTTCTTTTCATTCATGCACTTATTACAGGCTTGCTATTCCTGTTGAATACTCCTTCTATATTTGGGGATTTTCCAGTGTATAAGGCAGATCCTGTGTCCTATTTTTTACAAGTAGAACTTCTTTGGACAAGGAACAAACATATTAGCTTAGGGAACACCAAACTGATGCAATAGACTTGCATTTGAAAGCTCATGAGGCAGAAAAAAACACAGACAGTTTGTTGCAATAGCACTGGTACAGCAGTGGACCAAGACTCAAGTTTCCAACTTGGAAGCAATGGCAGCTCTAGAGGCAGCTCCCGGTGCCTGGAGGGCTTAACGAACAGTATTTTGCCTTATAGATCTGGTGGCAGTGTAGTCACAGTAACATCCTGGATTGTTACTTGGGTATGGCCAGTCACTATACAGCCTCAGGCCTCTTCTAATTCTTGGAAAGACTTTGGTAGATACTAGTATTATGTTTTATAAAGTTCCAGCAGGCTAACATTACCAAATGTGGTATTTACTACTTACAAAAATACAGGAGCCAGTGTAATATTCTTCTTCTTATTTATTTGTATTAGTTGGTGTATTGTGTGTTTATGTACTCATAAGTGTGGAATCTATTAGGGGCCAGAAGAAGGCTTTGTTTCCCATGTAGCTGCAACCACAGGTAGTTATGAATTGTCCAACATCAGTGCTGGAATCCAAACTCAGGTTTTCTGCAAGGACAGAAAATGTTGGAAGGCATCTTTCCAGTACCCAGTGGGTTCTTTTTAATGTATGGTGAACCTACAAAGAGCTTTTGAATTCTGGGTAAGTTTATCTGTGGACTAGGATTTTCTGAAGGAAATTTATTTGTCAAATTCTAGGGCTATACTCACAATAAAGGATGAAGTGGTTAATTTCATATGTCAGTTTTATTTGTGAAGAGAAGAATTTATCCTTTCTACTTTTTTTTTGCTGTTATTGTTCCAGTCTATCGAATCAACCGTTTTACTTGAGGGTTTAAAGATGTTTTTCATAGACTTCCATAATGATATAGATTGTCTATACTTTCATTAACTTATTGCTTCAAGAAATCTTTTCTCTTTTCAAAAATAGCTTATTGATATTTTCTCATGTGTTCAAATGATAAAATTCAGTAGTTTAAAAGATATTTATGGAATTGTGCAACTAATATAGCTTAATTTTAGAATATTCTCACCAATCTATTGCACAAACTCTAGTTAGTATATAATGAAAACCTGGAGCCAGATGTTAGGGAAAAGCTGGAATAACAGAGAGAGAAAACAGACCACAGTCAATTTTCACCCAGCCTACTTCTCAGGCCAAACAGAATAAGTGCTACTTCAAGGGTCCTCAGCTTGGCTGGTTGCTTCGACAGAATGATAATGCTAGAGTTAGGATTAAAGGTATGAGCTACTACTGTTTGACTGTTGTTAGACCTTGAGCTCACAAAAATCCAGAAAGATCTCTGTCTTCTGAGTGGTGATATTAAAGACCTGAGTCACCACTCTCTGACCTTCATGGCTTGACTGTGGGTGACTCTGTTCTCTGATATTCCAGGATGATTTTATTAAATATACAACATATCACCACACCAGCCCTCAAAGAAATTCCGTACACTTCAGCAGTCCCTGTTTCTCTTGTTTCCTCTTTAGCACCATCAACCAAGGTGCTTAAACTCCCTGTTCCTCTGCAGGTTTGCCTTTTAGATGTGAGTTTTGGAATTTATTGAGTTAAAGAAAGAAACTATGTCCTATCGTGGGGACTTTTCTATGTTTATGTTATGTATACCTAGAATATCTATTTTGTTATTGTTGGGAACAAAATTCTATAGCTGTATGATAAAGGCAGTTTATTGATAACATTTATGATCTCTCTTTTGCTATGGTTAATCCATCTATACTCTCCTTTATGAAATGTTGAAGATACTGGAGTATCAGACTACTTTTCATGTATCTAGTTCTGTTAATTTTACATCATACACTTTGTGATTTGCTGACAGGTGCTTATGTATTTACAATTTTGTTTTTATGATATGGCATTCTTATTTGTAACTTGCAATAAATATTGACTTAAAATCTCCCCAAGGATCCAGCAATACCATTTTTAGGCATATAACTTAAAGATGCACATTCCCACTCCAAAAGCATTATCTCAACTATGTTCATAGTGTCACTATTTGTAATAGCAAGAACCTGGAGACAACCTAGATGCCCCTCAACTGAAGAACGGATTAACAAACTGCAGTATATCTACACAATGGAGTACTACTCAGCAGTGAGAAAAAAAATGAGATCCTAAAATTTGCAGGCAAATGAATGGAATTGGAGAATATACTCCTGAGTGAGGTATCACAAACCCAGACAGATAAGCAGGGGACGTACTCACTCATTAGTGGGCTTAAAAAAATGATGTCATTGTATACAATAGCTCAAGTCTAGAACATAGCTAAATGACACAGTGCTTCATTCTACGTTGAAGGCCTCTGGCAGGGGTGTGGGTGAAGAAGGACTCATTTTATTTAAGGGGTTAGGGTTAGGGTTAGGGTTAGGGTTAGGCCACAGGGAGTTTAATTATGCTCCAGTAAGTAAATGAGCATTATGAATGGGCATTTTTATAAATGGCGAGATCATAAGAGTGGATATGAAACTGAGAGTACTGATAACTGAGTTTGATGGGGTACATGATGTAAAATCACCAAATAATAAATAAAAATATTAAAAAACAAAAACAAACAAACAAAACCTATATTATTTATTGTTTGTGCAGATAACTCAATTTTTCCTGGTTTCTTTTTATATAAACTGAACTTTTCCACTCCAATCACTGAATTGGAGATTAGATGAGTCACTTGGGGACAACCTGTAGTTGGGACACTATTTCTATTCATTTGTCCTTGTCTGCCTTTTGTTTGCCATTCAAAGCATTCACATCTAGATTGTGCTCATCTAATGTTTGGTAATAAAATTTCTCTGACTGCTAGATGCAAAATAAAAGCACATCATCTAAAAATTTTTTTTACAGACTAGATCTGGGAACTGTTGGGCACTATCAAGTATCCACTGAGCCTTAAAATAAACCAGGCACATATGCTCAGTGTCTTGTAAAATTTCATATGTTCATGTATCACTTTAAAAATGAGTATTGTGTCTGTGTGAAATTTATATGTTGAATTCTGTACTTCCCTCACCATTTAGTCAGACAGTGAGAAGACTGACAGCAACTCACAAAAACAGCCTGCACATGGAATCAGATAAACAGACAACTTTGCATAAGCTTACCAACTCTAGAACCATTAAAAATCTCTCTCTGTCATTTGGAAGCTATTCAGTTATGATATTTTTGCTACAGCTTCCCCAATAGACCCAGACTTTTTTTGCTTAGGACATACACTTGGCTTTTCTAAGCATCCTAGTTTACACAGATAGTTCAAAATACCTTGATTTTCGTAGGGCATGCTCTCTATCATGTTTTTTTTTTTTCTTCCAGATCTCTGGTGCCATATGTTTTCTTTTTAAGGTATTATTATTTTCTCATCATCATCAGTGTGTGTGTGTGTGTGTGTGTGTGTGTGTGTGTGTGTGGTGTGGTGTGTGTGTGTATGACATGCCTGAGGGGGCTTGTTTAAACTGCAGCTCAAGTATAGAGACCACAGGATAACTTTATGAAGTTCTCCCTTTTTATCTTTATGTGAGTTTTAGGAACTGAATTCATGTTCCTAGGCTTTCACAACCATCGCCTTTATCTGCTGAGCCGTCCTGCTGTCTCCCTACTGTTGCATTTCTGAACTATAAACTTTCCCCTGAGGCAGCCCCTGGTTGCTCATTAATGTGAAAATATTGTGGATAAATACCTATCACATATTTTTGTTTTGTATGTGAGTGAATTCTATAGTAGGTAAAACAAAATAGTATCTTTGTGTTAGTCCTATAGGTAGCATAAAACAGTTAAATATAATAGAAAAATGCACATAATAATCCTTAGATAGCACATGTTTTTGTTCTGTCCTAGAGTTTACTTTAGTGGTATCTTGCAAGGTCAATGGTACTTGACTTTGTTTTCATTCTCTACATTTCCCAATGTAGGTATCTGTAAGAATACAACTTAGCCATTGTAACAAAAAATATCCTTACCATGTACTGGAGTAAATGTCACTCAATCTTTCAAAGCCATGTCTTTAGTTGTCTTATCATCTAAAGCAACCATAGACAATAATTTCACTTCACATAATATTCTATGCCATAAATGATACCTTAATTTCTATTGATTAGGATTTTATATGGTGTTCAAGACCAAATTAGATTTAAACAAACTGGAATCTCCTATGTTCACTCTGAGCATTAAATGCTATATCCTTCAGGAGGCTCAGCCAGAAAAAGGCAAAGCACCGAATTAATAAATAAATGTGCTTAGCTAATTAAAAAAGTCAATCGTACAGAAGCAATCACATTATTTTCCTGGGATGATAAAAGGCAATAAGAGTTATTACTGCTGCAAACTCACAGCCTCTGAGAAGAAACTTTGGTTTCTTCCTATAGTTGAGAGAATGGGGTTTAGTTGGTAAGTTGTTTGCCAAAGGAACATGCTTAGATAGTATATGCATAGTGCTGGAAATGGTAAAAGAGGAAAGGGGAGGACATTTAACCATTTGATGTTCTCCTTGTGCTAATAAACAGGACCTCCTTTCTTATTGTTATAAATTCTCTTTGTTATTTCCCATTCTAGCACCCCCAAAATCTAGGTAGCCAAGGAATATGGAAAGCATATTTCTAATCTCAGCTCAGGTAACTGATCTCAGAACATATTTTGAATCTCAGTTTAGTAACAAGACAGTTACCATGAGAAGGAAGAATAAGCCAATCAGATCATGATAATGAGAAACAGCTGTAGACTCTGATAGAAGTGATGGACATGAAGAAATACAGTCTATTTCTCTGTGTCTTACAGAAGAATGAATAAATATTGATTAATTCACAAATCTTTATGGTCTTCAAGCCTTTATAGCACTTACATTTCAATTTAGAAATATACAATAAACACAATGAGTTAGTAAATTGTATGGTATTTTGGAAGGTTATAAAGGCTAAGAAAAAAATTAAAACCAATGTAGAAGGCTAGGAAGAATAATTAATAAAAGATATGACTGAGGATTTAAATTTTAAATAAGGTGATAGGATTGGGTTTGATGGGGAAGGATTAGAAGAAAATAGAAGTTTGCCATGGTCCTATATTGGTGGACTAACTCTATTAAAAAAAAGACATCCTGAAAATTTCAGGCAAATGGATAAATCTGCATAGTAACATCCTGGGTGAGGTAACACAGACCCAGAAAGACAAGCATGGTATGTATTCACTCACAACTGGATTTTAGACATAATGCAAAGGATAACCAGGCTACAACCCACACCACCCCATTAGCTAGGTAACATGAAAATTAAGAAGGACATCTATAGATCCCCCTGGAAAGGGAAATAGATAAGTTCTCCTGAGAAATGTGCAATCATATGGGAGGGGCAAGGGGAGGTGAGAAGAGAATATAAGAGAATGTGATGATGAGGGGGCAGGGAGCAACAGAGAGGGAGGGCAAAGAAGTGGATAATCTGATAGAGGGAGCCACTGTAGTATTAGAGAGAAACCTGGTACCATGGAACACCCAAAAACCCACAGGATGAGCCCAGTAGGACTCCAAGAAATAGTGGAGAGGGTGCCCAAAATGGCCTTTTCCTATTATCATATAAATGACCATGCTAAATGTTCTTATAGAACCTTCATCCAGCATCTGATGGAAGCAGATGCAGAGATCTATAACTAAACACCTATCTGAGCTACTGCCCCAGGTAAAGAGATTGCATGAACCATGGGATCATGATCACAATGTGAAGACCCACATTGAGTATGCAGTCCTGTGCTGTTGGGAACTAGCAGACTCCAAAATAACAGCTGATCTTTCTGGAATGGATCTGGACCCCGTGAATGTTGAAAGGCATGGGCAGTTCAGAAGCCTCTTGCACTCAGACCAGAGTCTACCCTGGCCCAGGCCTATCAGGAAAACACCTTACTTAGCCTTGATACTTGGGTGAGGGATTCGGTCCTACCCCAACTGGATATACCAGACTGAATTGACTCACCTTGGGATTCCTTGCCTTCTTTGGGGAGTGAAGGGGGAGAGGCTGAGGGAAGTCTGGGAGAAGAGCTAGGAGAGGAAGCAGTAGGGGAAATGGGAAAAAAATTAAAAAGACTGAGGCAGATTAATAGCAGTCATATTCGAGTCTGATACTAAAAATTTAAAACTTTATATAATATATGAGTAACAGAAAATAGAGAATTCTTCTCTAAAGTTTACTTGGAAGATCTGCTAACTCTCTTCATGTGCCCAGCATGACTTTATTAGTAGTACAGAAACAATTTCATGTCAGGGGACAGCAATGCCTTAAGCCACATATTCAGTTTTAGCAGTTGCAAGGATTTTTTCTCTCATCTAGTCTTTTACCCTCAACTGGACACAAACCTCATCCTCAACCAATACAGTGTGAAGAAGGAAGAAGGTATCAAGACCTCGCCCATCATATATCCAAAGCTCAAGAAATCCTCCACATTTAACACACTCATGCATGTGTTAAATGTTCTGCTTTGGGCAATATGGATTGTGACAAACCTAGCTTAATTTACAATCGTCTCTTGACTGGATTATTAGAATAGCTTTATCCCATTCCTTCTTTGAAGCTAATTCTCAGTAAAGTAACCAGAATGTTTCTTTTTAAACATTACATCATCTTAGTCTGCACCCTTTCACTCAGATTAATACGATGGCTTGGCTGACCTTCATGAAGTGGCTGTTTTCATGGTTTCCCTATTCTGCTGACCTCTCCCATGCTTTCATTAGGTTTTTCTGGCCCCATCTACACTGGAATTTCTTTTGTTCTGTAACTGTGCTATGTGTGCTTTGCCCCCCCTCTCTGTTGCTCCCTGTCCCCCATCATCACATTCTCTTATATTCTCTTCTCACCTCCCCTTGCCCCTCCCATATTATTGCACATTTCTCAGGAGAACTTATCTATTTCCCCTTTCCAGGGGGATCTATGGCTGTCTCTCTTAATTTTCATGTTACCCAGCTAATGGGGTGGTGTGGATTGTAGCCTGGTTATCCTTTGCATTATGTCTAAAATCCACTTATGAGTGAGTACATACCATGCTTGTTTTTCTGAGTCTGTGTTACCTCACTCAGGATGATACTATGCAGTTATCCATTTGCCTGCAATTTTTAGGATGTCTTTTTTTTTTTTTTTTTTTTTTTTTTTTTTTTTTTTTTTTTTTTTTTTTTTT
>PVIH01014602.1:0-52988 GCA_004025045.1 Sigmodon hispidus | reverse complement strand
GAAGGGAGGAAGGAAGGGAGGGAGGGAGGGAGGAAGGAAGGAAGGAAGGACGACTTTGCTTATAATTCAAAAACACAGCCCACCATGGCAGGGAAGACACAGTGGTAGGAGCCTGAGGTAGCCGCTCGCTCCCACTGCGTCCTCATTCAGGAAGCAGATATGTGCTGGTGTTCAGCTTGCTTTCTTCTTTCTGTTCAGTCCAGAGCCCTAGCCCATGGGATCATTTAGGGTGTGCCCTCTCAGCTCAGTTCACTCTGTCTAGAAACTCCTTCACAGATACACCCACAGATTTGTCTTCTAGGTGAGTCTAGATCTGCCAAGTTGTCAATCAATATCAGCCATCACATCACTGTTAGGATTTTGTGCATATTTGGTATGGTTCGAATTTACCCGGTTATCCAGCGGCCGTTTCTATGGATGCACGTGAGAATGCGGCAGAAGGCAGCGGCGGACAGCAGGAGAGGCTGAAAGCCGTTTCTATGTAGAAAAAAGCTTTATTAGCAGATGGGTATGGTCCTGATTAATAGAGAGGTTTATGATAACAGGAGTTATGATAGCAGAGAGGGTGAGGAAGAGGAAGAGGAAGAAAGGAGAAAGGGGGATAGGAGCAATCCCAGAAGAAGACAGAGAGAGAAAGGGATTCAGAAGCGGGAATCCTGTTTTAAATGGAGCTTAATGTCAGAGCTCAGAGCAGGGTGTGGCTTGAGAGGCGAACAATCACACCCAGACTCCTCCAGAAATGGGTACAAATGAACCTACCTACCTGAACACATGCTAAAGGGTTCTGTGAGAAAGGTCCCTAGCCCTGCAGAGTATTCTAATAGCAGAAGAAAAGCCCACTCCTCATCTCCGACTTTGCTTAATAACCAGAGTTTGGGCTGGCTAAGACAAAGACAATAGAAAACAGGATTGAAGCCCATCGCACAGACAAGCCCCCAAGATCTCACTGGACCTTCATCAAGTCCCAAGTCCCAGGTAAAGGACAGAAGCTGAAGGCCATAGAAAAACCCCACAGAGCCCGAAACTCTGGTTTGCAGAAAGTAGAAAGAACATTCCAAAAATGACTATCAGAAAGGCTAGCTATGGATGGATTCATGGTCAAGCGATGGGCTGGAGTTTAAAGTTGATGGTTTTGCTGACATGTGGAAATGAATGCAGGGGTTGCCCACCGGAAGTTGGAGTGGCACTAGGGATTGTGAACTCCCTGGCAACGAGAGACTCAAACTGCATGATTGTGCAAGAAAATGTCTAAAAGGGATTCCCACCTCCAAATAGAAAATAGCCTCAAGTCTAGGGCTCCTAGAGAACGCTTCCTCCACAGGGTTAGGTGGAAAGAACACCACTTGGACCCTCTGCAGTAAACACCCTTCCCCCATCCTGAACTGATGGCCAAGAATGTCTCCAGATATTGCCAGATGTCACCTGGGGGACAGAACTACCCCAGTCAAAAGCTAGGGATCTAGAAATTCTCTGGAACTGTCCCTGCAGTTAAGGCCACCCAGGTAGAGACATTCTTGGGATGTGTCATGTCAGTGGCCCCATAAATCTAGGGTAGCCTGGAGGCCCTAAGTCAGGAAACCCAGACAGACCCATGAAGAAACATGGGATGCCAGATGCCATCTTCCCAGATGACTCACTGTCATCTCCCAGCCGGGCCACATGCCTGGCTTTCCCCACCAAAGCATTGACCTTTTTCCCATGGATATTCTAGATTCCACCGCCTCCCATTCTGGATGCCTGGAGGCCCCTCAGCTGGAAAAAGACTAGCATGGGGAGATTTGCTTTGAAGGCCTTCATGTATACACCTGTCCCCAACAAAGCCATTTTGGGGAATGGTCTCCCACTAAGGACACAAGGTCTACCTGTAGCCAGGGCTCAATGACATAGGTGAGACGGGAGGTCACTTTGACCCTTGTTCCTCAAGTCCAGCGTAGTTCTCACACTGCACACGGGGAGGGTGGAAAAGGCCATCTTCGCGGGGTCAGGCACCTGGGAGGAGCCAGCTTTTCTCAGCACATCAGAGGTCCCTGGTGTCAGCAAAGCCACATCACCTCTTCAAAACCCTCTCCAGAAGCCAAAAAGTACAGTGCGCAGCCACAAACTTGGACTCAGCAAGCAGACAGGAAGTAAGAATGGCCCTCCTCCTAGAGAGGCTCAGGTGGAAAACCAGAAGCAGGAGCCCTGAGGGGCTTTTCTTTTTGCCCCACCCACCCTCTGACCAAAGACCCAGCCCTGACTCTAGCTTGCTGTGTTACTCCAAGAAAGCTTCTGCCTGTCTCTGAACCTCAAATATAAGGAACAGTCTGCCCCCTCCCAGGGCCCCTATGGGCTCCCATGGGAGAGGAAGTTTGAGACTGGATAAGAAAACACTCCACCAAGAAGGATCATACTCCAAAATCGAAGAATGTTGGCAGTAACAGTGGACGAAAGGAATTTGAGTTCGTGACCTCAGTCTTGGCCCAGCCCACCGTCAGTGCTTCCCAGCTGAGTGGAGCAAGGGGCTAATTAGAACACTAGACTTTGAACATGACAGAGCATTGGGCGCTCCCCAGGACGGTTTATTTATAGTTGCAAAAGCATTCCACAAGGGAAGTTCTCCTCTGGAGAACTGGCCTTTTCAAATGTTGGATAAGATCAACTTGCCTCTTCAAAATGACAGGGGATCTTTGAACCCAGACAGCTAGATGGGCCCACAGAAGGCTGGGGGAGGTGACCTTATCTGCTGCCCATACTGCAAAAGCCCAAAGTTGCTGCTAGCAAAGTGCTTGGCTAACACAGGTCAGGCCCTGGGTTCTATCCCTAGCACACATATGCACACACACACAAAATGAGTAAGGACCTCACAGAGCCTAGGCTAGCCTCAAAGTCACTATGTAGCCAAGGATAACCTTGATTTTGGATCCCTCTGCTTCTGCTACCCGAGTGCTGGGATTATAGGTGCACACCCTTATGCCCTGTTTACAAGGTATGGAGATGCTATGCTCAGGCCGAGCAACCACTCTACCACTGAGCCACATCCCAGGTGCACCAAAGCCAAGGAACAACCCTGCTCTCCACATTTGTTCTGTTTTGTTTTTGTTTGTATTGAGGAGGAGTCTGCCCCTAGCCTTAAGCTCACCAGGTAGGCCAGCTGGCTGGCCAGCAACCTGGGAGCACCTGCTTCTGCTTCCCTAGCACTGAGTCTGTGGCACAAGCCACCATACTGAGCTGCTCTACACTTGAGCCCTAAGGGCTGAACAAAAGTCCTGTGCTTTTGCAAAGTAAGAGCTTCCCTGACTGAGCCAACCTCTTAAACAAAGAGAGTTACAGCTCAAAGCTAAGATGTAGGGTGGTCGCCCCTCCCCTAAATGCAGGGGTGGGGCAGGGTACGGTAGGGCTGGGGTGGGAGGTACAATGCTCACCACTCTCTTCCTGCTTTGCCACCCAGGTAGTCCCTTCCTTCTGGGCTTGCTACTTGCCTTCCTGTGCACACTAGTCATGTGGGCTGTTCACACTAGGGGTGGGGAGGGTCCAGGGATCCAGTGCTCAGGAAATGACCAGACAGTCAGAAATACAGACCCTTCCTGCCTTCATACCCAGCATGCACTTGTCCTGCAGCTAATGGGTAGGGCAAGAGATACCCTTTAAGCCAGTGAAGAAACAAACCTCATGGCCCTGGCTCATCTGCCCAACTTGTCTCAGTCCACTCTGGTCCCCTCCTACGGCTCTCTCGGTTCCTAAAAAGTGAAACCGCCCCCTCTCTGACTCAGGGCTTTTACACAGTCACTCCAAAGGAAGTCACCTGTGAACAGCAAGGCTTGAAAGAGTGTAGGGGTGGGTAGGTAACAAAAGACCTGAGTGTTTTAAAGGCCAAAGAAATGTGGAAGGTTTGTCCTGGGTTTGAAGTTTATTTCTAGAATGTTCTTTTATCTGTTTTTAAATGCACACCCTTGAGATCAGCTTGACCCATTTTGTGCTAAGGATGAGATGGGGCATTGATGGTCTCTGGGGCTTGTTTATAAGTCAAGAGCCCCAGATGGAAGCTGGGTTTCTATGTCACCACCCCAGGTGACTACTGGTGCCTCAAAGTTTGTAAGGTGGGCGCTTTCAGCAAGAGGTCCCTAAAAGCAGAGTCTGATGCTATATTCTTTCCTGGTGCCAGGATGGGATCCTACTGGGAGCCGTGGGAGCCTATGACTGGAACGGGGCAGTACTGAAGGAGACAAGTGCAGGCAAGGTGATTCCTCACAGAGAGTCCTACCTTAAAGAGTTCCCAGAGGAGCTGAAGAACCATGGCGCGTACCTAGGTGAGGCCCATGGGAGGGTGGCTGGTACAGAGGATGAGGAGAACCCCAGAATGAGGGGCCCACCTGGCAATTCCAGGCCTAGATACAAGGCTGGCTTCTCCCTAGCTACATCACATGCCATGCCAGTTTCTGAACATACAGAATGAATGACAGGAAGTTTTTCCCATAACACAAGCCAGCTTCAGTAGAAGCTTCTAGACTCTGGGTCAGTGATCAGAGTCCAGACTGGAGCTACATCACACTGGGCTTGCCTCCCCTACGACAAAGTACAAGTCTTGTGAACACCCATTCTCTCTTTTATTAAATGATTCTGTTGTTTTGTGGGCTGGAGGTCAAGAACAGAGCCTTGCATAGGCCAGTCACTCTCCACTGAGCTACATCACCAGGCTCTTTTTATTAATCCATGTGTTCAAGAGAAACAGAACTCATTATTCCTCCTCAGGCCTGGTTGTGCCCCGTGCTAAAATATGACACGGTGTAAATGAGCAGGTAGTACCAGAGACCAATCCTTTCTTCCTTTGGCAGGGTACACAGTGACATCGGTCGTGTCTTCCAAGCAGGGGCAAGTGTATGTGGCTGGAGCACCCAGATTCAACCACACAGGCAAAGTCATTCTATTCACTATGCACAACAACCGTAGCCTCACCATCCACCAGGCTCTTCGGGGCGAGCAGGTAATGGAGGGTCGGCTGTGGGGGACAGGCTCTGGGCAAGGGTTAGGGTCCGATTTAGGCAGAGTAGGTAAAGAGGCTGTTCCCTGTCAACAAGAAGGTCCCACACTCCCTATGGAGAAGACGCGGGAACAATTCTCTCTATGATTGAAGGTGTCTGCAAAAACAGTTACCACCCGAAACAGCCATGGAACTGCCACTGTCCCCTCCCTCAGAGTCAGGCCAACTCCTGAGGGAAGCCTGTGTCCATTTCTCCTCTCCATCTTATGGACCTCTAGCCTGCCCTGTCAGCCCCTGCCTCTGTGCTCCAGGCAGCATTGGTGTGGAGCCGCCTGGCCTGGGCTTCTCCTGGCCCTGGGCCATCTTGAAAGGGTGAACAGTCCTTGAGCTGTTGCGTCATCCCTCCACCTCACAGCAAGATCCACAGGGACACCAGCTTCCTCCTTTTTCCTGGAAGTAAAGTTTGCTGCTAAAGCGACTGTCCCACTTGGGGTGTGGCTGACAACCAGGTTCTGTGGCTGCTGTGTCAGATGGTTCAATACCAGTTACACAGCTCTGGCGCATGAGCAGAGTGCCAGGAACAAAATCAATCACTCTGGAAGCCAGGGGAGCCGTGGTCCTGGGAAGCAATGCAGCAGGTTCTGACCAGGTTATGTTAAGAACCCAGGCTCTTACATTGCATCACCTCTTGACTCCCAACAGCCTTGGCATCTCCTGACTTACAGCATCCCTTGGTACCCCAGCCCCCAGCTAAGCCCCACACAGGCCCATCCTTTAGCTTCTGCCCTGTCCTGTCACGAGGACGCACTCCTCCCATACCAACCTGAGCCCTAGCCACAGAGGGTCACAATTCTCCTTCTCTTCTTCCAGGACAATGGGGCACTGGTATGTCCCTCATGTTCACTCTGGCAACCTCTGGCCCATCCCACTCCACCCCATCCAGCCACTTAGGAATAGCTCCTTCAGGAAGGAAAGGCTGGACTTGGGAACTGCAGAAAATATGCTGATAACTATAGACTCCTTCCTGACCGACTCCACCTCCAACACCCAAATAAAAAATTGTAATGCTGGAGGTAATTATGTAGGTTCCAGATTACTATGACCCACACAGCTAAAGCCACAGATTTAGTTGACTTTTCCTGTCAGCCTGGAGATACCCCTCTCCCTTCCCTACCCCAGCCCAAGCTCATTATTTCCTTTTTCTTCTGTCTATATTTTTATCTTCCTCCTTACAGGTCTTTTGTTTTGTTTTTGAGACAGGGTCTAATGTAGCCCAGGATGGCCTTAAACTCACTTTATAGCTGAGGATGGCCTTGAACTCCCAATCCTCTTGCCTCTACCTCCCTTGTTTGGATCACAGGCAAGCACCTCCACCTCTGGTTTATGTGGAATGAGGCTTAGCCTTGGGGCTTCAGCATCCTAGGCAAGCACTCTCCCATCTCACCTACATCCCCAGCCCATGTTAAAGTCTTCAGACTTAAGAACAGACTTCTGACCTGAGCCTGATGGTACACTCCTTCAGTCCAGCACCTGGGAGGCAGAGGCGGGCAGATCTCTGTGAATTCAAAGCCAGCCTGGTCTGTATAGTTTCAGGACAGCCATGGCCACATGAAGAAAGAAGAGTCCATTCTTTAGGAGTGTGGCCACTAGTGCAAGTGGGCTTTTTTTTTTTTTTTCAATACCAGATTGTCCTTGAACTCAGAGTTCTGCCTGCATCTGCATCTGCCTCTCCAGTGCTGGGATTAAAGGTGTGTGCCATGACCATGTCCAACTCACTTAGTCAGTTGCTTTTTTTAAAAAAAAAAAAAAAAAAAAACTTTATTTATTTATTTATTTGCCTTGGTGTTTGCCTGGAACTGGAACTACAGACAGTTGTTAGCTGCCATGTGGGTGCTGGGAATCGAACCTGGGTCCTCTGGAAGAGCAGAGGGTGCTCTTAACCATTGAGCCATCTCTCCAGCCCCCATCAGTTGCTTTTTAAAGAAAGAAGAGATGATGTTGACATTGACCATTGAACCGGAGATGACTGAGGGGACCTGGGGAGAGTTGGAGGCGAGAACTGGAGAGTGGATGAGATTGTGTTTCATTATATACATGTCTGAAAATTCTCAAGGAATAAATTTTTTAATGGGGCCTTTATGAGGAAAAAAAAAAACAAAAAAACCATGTCCTGGAGAAAGGTTCTGAGTACATTGTAATATCTAATAGTTAGGACAGATGAAGAACTGTCTCACTGTAACAATAAAAATATTTTTATATATAAGAACTGACAATGTGAAAACTGTGGATCAGAACGGGGGAAATACAGTAAAACACTCATGCTGGCTGTGTCTGAATGTTGAGACTGGGTAACTCATTTTTGTCTTCATAATTTTCTGTAGTTTCCTTTTTTGCCATTATAATAGTTCTGCTTTTTTGTCATAATATGCCACTGCTCAGAAAAATAAATAACCATAATTAAAGTTAAGTAATGGGAACACAGGAGGGTGAGGAGCTGGCGACTGAGGTAAGGAAAGAGGCAAGGATTCCCTGAAAGCAGAGAAGTCTGCCCAGGGGACAGAAGAGAGGGACCACCAGGACCCAGACATTCCAGGTCAGAGAATGACAGACCCTGGTTCCTGGCCAGGACTGTCAGTGTGAGGCCTGGGGACCCAGCTCTACCATCAGTGTGAGGCCTGGGGACCCAGCTCCACCTGTCAGTGTGAGGCCTGGGGACCCAGCTCTGTCCTTCTCTCATCCATGTCCTGCAGATAGGCTCCTACTTTGGGAGTGAGATTACCTCAGTGGATGTCAACAATGACAAAGTGACAGATGTCCTGCTGGTGGGAGCCCCCATGTACTTCAGCGAAAGCCGAGAGAGAGGAAAGGTGTATGTCTACAATCTGAGACAGGTACTATGGCCAGGAGGGGCCAGGTAGCTCTGTGGGGCATCAGAGTCCTACTCACCCGGGTTCCCAGCAGGGAAGGACAGGAGCCTCTCTGCCCTGGGCTCTAGTCTGGACTCTGTCACTGTGAAGGTTTCTGGGGAGTGGAGTCAAGCAAGGGAGTCAAGGTCACAGAGCCTGGACCCAGTTCCCTGAGACTCTCCTTGATTTTCAGAACCGGTTTGTTTATAACGGCACTCTGAAGGATTTCCACAGCTACCAGAATGCCCGGTTTGGGTCATGCATCGCCTCTGTTCAAGACCTCAACCAAGATTCCTACAATGACGTGGTGGTGGGGGCCCCTCTAGAGGACAGCCACAGAGGAGCCATCTACATCTTCCATGGCTTCCAAAGCAGCATCCTGAAGAAGCCCATACAGGTGAGGCTCTGCAGAGACTAGGCAGAGCAGAGAAGTGGGGACTGTGAGCAGCACCCATCTACTCCCATGATCCAGTTTCCTTGCATGTCCAGAAGGATCCCATCTGCCTAGCTGTACCTACCTCAAGTGGAAAGATTGACATGGGTACACTGATGTTCAGGATGTCCCCATCCTATCCCCATATACCTTTATCCTCTCAACATCAATCCAATGAAAATCTCAGGCACCAACCATCACTAGCCAGACAGGAACCTCTTCCAACTGGGCTTTATTTTCACTACAAACAGACCCTTCCCAGTTCAGATCTGACCTTCCTTGGCCTCAAAGTCATCATAATTTTGCCCATACTCTTTTTTTTTCCTCTTATTTTTTAAAAGAATTGTTTGTGAGTTTTTTATGTATATAGATGTTTTGCCTACATGTATGGTTTACCGTACCCAAGGAGGCTGGAAGAAAGCATTGGATCCCTGGAACCTGAGTTACAGAACATCATGAGCTGGCATTTAGGTGCTAGGAACAAAACCCAGGTCCTCTGCAAGGGTAACCAGGACTTTTTGAAAAATCTTTATTTTGTGTATGAATGATGCCTGCCTCTATATGTGTGTACCACATGTGTGCCTGGCACTCATAGAGGTCAGAAGAAAATGTCTGATTCCCTGGAACTGGAGTTAGAGATGACCGAATCAACATATAGGGGATGGCCGTGAGCCAACATATGGATGCTGGGAATCAAACCTGGGTCCTCTGTAAGAGCAAAAAGTACTTTTAACCACTAGGCCATCTCTCCAACCCCATTTTTATTTTTCTTTCTTTATCCTTTTTGTTTTTACTTTTTTTTTTTTTTTTCTTTTTGTTGTTTTGGTTTTTTATGTTTTGGAAAAAGGACTGACCTATGTGACCCTGGCTGGCCTCAAACTCATGGAGATCTGCTTACCTCTGCCCCCTCCCCTGCCAAGCTAGTGTTAAAAGTGTGTGCTACTAAATCTGGGCCATCCATTTTATTTATAATTTCACATACGTGCACCATGCATATTGACCATTCTCACTTTCTGAAAACCTCTGTCCACCCCCCCATACACACACACACACAATCCGTCTCACTCATACATATCTATTCATTTTGTTTTGGGAACCCTGGCTGAGCTTTACCAGGGCCATCTGTGTAACCATGGGAGCTATGTGTTGGAGCCTGGTGGCGCAACAGTAGGTACACCACAACAACAGGCATGATCCCTCTCTCCCAGGATCTACCGATAGATAATGGTTCAGCAGGAAAGGGTGAGGCCCCCATGAGCCCCTCCCTTCCCTTTCTCTCCTCTGCCTGCAGAGAATCGCAGCCTCAGAGCTGGCTCCAGGTCTGCAACATTTCGGCTGCAGCATCCACGGACAACTGGACCTCAATGAGGATGGACTCGTGGACCTAGCAGTGGGCGCCCTGGGCAACGCTGTGGTTTTGTGGTTGGTTCCTCCGCTTTCTGTAACTAGAGGGCTTCCCTGAGGGTTACCTGAATAGTGTCTCCTAAACCTGTTTCAGGGTCCTGGCCTCTGAATTTTAACTACTGTCGTTCAAATTATTCCTGAACCTCCCCTATCCCCTGTGGTCTTGGAGTCCTCACATCTATTCTCAAGAGAGTTCTAGAACTTTCGGCCACTTTCAGGTCCAAAGTCTGTCCCTCACCCCAGGACTTTTCCTATGCTCTGGGATCCTGCAGCATCTCTCTCTCTCTCTCTCTCTCTCTCTCTCTCTCTCTCTCTTTCTCTCTCACTGCTGCCTCCCAGGCTACTTAAAGCACCGAAGGGTTTTCCTCCCCTCCAGCACAGAGAATGGACGAGGGATATAGGGGTTTCCTTTAGCCTCTCTGACCTTCATTTCCTGTGTGTGTGTGTGTGTGTGTGTGTGTATGTGTGTAGTTCCTTGTGAGAGCATAAAAAAAGAAAATGATTATTATCCTGTCTCTACAGTCACTACTGATATATGTGATTGAGATATTAAGCCTGAACTTGAATGGGATTGCAGTGTGCGTATATGTGTGTGTTTGTGTGTGTGTATGTGTGTATGCATGTGTGTATTTGTGTGTGCGTGTGTATGTATGTGTGTGTGCATGTGTGTGTATGTATGTGTGTGTGTGTGTGTTTCCATATCAATGTTTTAGAAAAGCCCATGCATTTTCTGTGTACTACTACTTTTAGAATTAGCCATGGTTAGTCTGGAACACACTCTGTAGACCAGTCTGGCCTCAGGCTCACAGAGATTCACCTGCCCCTGCTAAAGTCAAAGGTGTTATGCCACCATGCCAGGGTGATTGGAGCTTTTTAAATATGATAAGACTGATTTCATCATTTAGGGTTTTCTGCACTACCTTAAAATTTTGAAGAAGAAAAAAAAAGTCAGTCAACTTTCCATCATCTTACATTGTACCTCAGGTCTCTCCCTCAACTGTGCTTCAGGCACCGTCCACTCAAACTCACTCCAGAGCCCATTAGACTGTGGAGTCTGTGCATCGGGTCTGTGCTGTAGAAGATATCTGCAGGAGGTGGTGGGGCATGCAGATTAAAACTTGAGAGAGAGCTTTAAAACACATTGGTGTCTCACTCAGTTTACTGTGGCCTGGAGTGCAGACTTGGCATGGGATTTCTTGTTTATTGGTTGGTTTCACAGTGAAATCTATGGTGACCTTGAACCTGTGAGCCTCTTGACTCCATCTCACCATCACACCTTCTTTACGTGATGCTGGGAAGCAAACCCAGAGCTTCATACATGCTGGGCAAGCACACTACCAACTGCACTACATCTTCTGCCCCTGACACAGGTTTCTTTTCCTTTTTCTTTTTCCTTTGCTCCACTGATCCTTCCTGACCTGAGGTGGTTCCTCAGTGAAGGTCCTGAGAGAGAGGACCAGGAAATCAGAAGATGAGGGGACAGATAGGTTTGGGGTCAGGAGGTCTTACACAAGCTATGTCTTCTGGCAGGCAAGCTTATTTAGAAGTATATGCTATTTTCAGGGGAGAAATAGCCCAAAGTCAGCAAACTGTTATCTAATGGGGTGGGGCCAATGGGGATCGAACCACACAGTGTCGCATACAAGGAACACAGGTACCTCAAGAGCCTTACAGCACACAGAGGCCTTGGGACAGACGACTCCAGTCTCTTTAGGAGAAAAGCCAAGTTCCCCGTTTAACTTCTTCACAGCTCTGGCCTCACCCCCAAGACTGGTACTGTCAAGTCTGCTCCTGAGCCAGGACCCAAAGCAAGGTTCCTTTTGTCATTCTGTAAGGGCCTCTGAGAAAGACCTGGATCAGACTGGCTCACATACTTCCTTTCTTCTTTTTAATTTCTATTTTATAAATGTTTTGTCTGTAAGTATGCTTGTGCACCCTTTGTATACTGGTGCCCATACAGACCAGAAGCAGCTGTCAGATCCCCTGAAATTGTAGTTACACATGACTGTGAGCTGCCACATATGCTGGTGCTGGGAATCACACACATACCCTCTGAAAATGCAGCCAGTACTCTTAACCCCTGAGTCATATCCCCAGCCCCTCTCTCTCCAGTTGATTCAAATATATGTTGGGCCAGGTGTGTTCATGAAAGGGGAAGGGAAATCCACCCTCTCTTTGGCTAATCAATCCTGTACCTTCCTGAGGTCTCTCTGCCCCATCCACCACATCACATCCACTAGGGAGGTTGTACAGATTCCACTCCCGTCCGAGTCTGCCCCTGGGTCCCAGCGAGGCAGTCAGACCTCCAGCCCTTCCTCACTCACCTGCCTGTCTTCTCCAGGGCCCGCCCCGTGGTTCAGATCAATGCCAGCCTCCACTTTGAGCCGTCCAAGATTAACATCTTCCACAAGGACTGCAAGCGTAATGGCAGGGATGCCACCTGTCTGGCTGCGTTCCTCTGCTTTGTACCTATCTTCCTGGCATCCCACTTCCAAACAGCAACCGTCGGTAAACCAGCCTCCTTGGGCCGCCAGTCAAGCTCTAATCTGTGTGGGCTTTGTGATTGTCCTGGTTCACAGCCTGGGGAACAGGGCACAGCCACTAGAGGGCTGTATTGGGGACAGAAGACACTGTCATTCCTGACTGTCAGATTATAGTAGGCTAAAAGGACAAAAGCTGTGGGCCTCAAGCCACAGAATACAGACATGGGTCTGAGGAGACCCCTAGCATGAGAAGCTCCTAGGAGAAGCTCCTAAGGCCCAGAGCAATGGTGTGAGACAGAGTGCTGGAGGGAGGGCTGAGGAGGTCACTGGTCAGCAGCACTGAGCATCATTAGCCTCGCCCCATCCCTCTCCTTTTGGCAAGGTTCCCTCCCCTTCCTCCCTCCCACCATTCTTCACTTTTCCTCCTCCTCCTCTTCAGCTCCTTCCTCCTTCCCATATCTCTTGCTCCCAATATGGGAGCTTCTGGCTCTAGCTGCCTGTGAGGGATGAGGCCAGCCCAGAGGTTAGACAGGTGAACCGTCTAGGATAGGGATGAAGGCCCAGCTTGGCCTTGCCCTCCTGTCTCCCAGGCATCAGGTACAATGCCACCATGGATGAGAGGCGGTACATGCCACGGGCACATCTGGACGAGGGTGGAGACCAGTTCACCAACAGGGCTGCCTTACTCTCCTCTGGCCAGGAACACTGCCAAAGAATCAACTTCCACGTCTTGGTAAGCCCAGCAACCTGTGAGCAGGCCCCAAGCCCTACAACAAGGGTACAGAGTGGGGAGACATCTATAGAAGTGAAAGCCCCATCGGTACCAGCCCAGTTCCCAGCCCTCAGTGAATAGCCAGAGAGCAGAGTGGCCAACTTTGGGGCCCAGATAAAAGCACTCATGGCTTTCCTGCCCACCGTACCACAAATCCCCACCTTCCCAAATGTTCACACCTAGAAGGAATGAAATTAGGGAAGTGAGTTCATCTGAGAAGATGAGGAAAGGAGTAGGCCACCGTCCACGGCTAGAAAGTCAGAACAGCAGGGCGGGCTGGAGATGAAGACCAGGTGAGGCTAGCAGTGGGATGAGCCAGTGGCATCCCAGGAGAGGTGGCAGCCTGGTACCCATCACTGAATGAGAAAGAGGTGGTCTCCATACAGAAGTGCCAAGTGTGTGATCACTAGGGCACAGGTGCTTTTAGGCATCTGGAGTTCTCCGTTATTTGCCACCCTTTGTCAGGACAAACTGAATCTCTTTGCCTTGGTCACATGTTCACATTCTTTCATTCAACATTATAATGCCACATCACGGGGCTGGAGAGCTGGCTCAGAGGTTAAGAGCACTGACTGTTCTTCCAGAGGACCTGAGTTCAATTCCCAGTAACCACATGGTGGCTCACAACCATCTATGATGAGATCTGGTGCCCTCTTCTGTAAAACTGTATGCATAATAAATAAATAAATCTTTAAAAAATATGAAAAAAACCATTATAATGCCACAGCACAATGGCTGAACCACACAAAAAGGGTTCTAGACTATTCCTTGCTGGGGAAAAAAGTCAGGCACACAGGTGTATTTTTACCTGGGTATGGTAGGACGTGTCTATAATCCCAGTTCTCAGGAGGCTAAGGCGAAAAGATTGTGTTTGCGACCAGCCTGGGCTATATTGTGAAATGAAAACAAAACAGGAAAGAACAGTTAAGCATGTCCAGGGCCGTGGGAGAAGTGAAGTGACAGATCTGGAGGGGGATGCAGGTGACTGCCAGGCTTCCTGAAGGAACAAGGTATTTGAGCAGTGAGAGCTGGAGTTTTGGAGGGTGTGGCTAAACTTTAAGACACCAAAGTGACATATGCTTTTCTACCTGACACACATTTCCATCTGCAGACCTTGACAGGGGCCATTGTCCACCAAGTGACTGAGCTGAGGGCCGCAGGCTGCTCCCCTCCTAGCCTAGAGGGTGGAAAGTCTATGTCTAGAGCCGTGATGCAGGAAGTGGTTCTCTCCTCTCTGAACTCCTCTCTCCCTCCCCACAGGACACTGCCGACTATGTGAAGCCCGTGACTTTCTCTGTGGAGTACTCCCTAGAGGACCCTGACCACGGGCCCATGCTAGACAATGGCTGGCCCACTACACTCAGAGTGTCGGTGAGTCCTGCCCCTCTGCCAGACATACCCACCTCCAAGCCTGTAGTGTGATGAGTGTGGAGGAGGCCTTCCCTCCTCTCCTGCCTCTGTCCTCAGAGACTCACAGCTAGTAATGGTAGGACACGCCTCCTCTGTGGGGTCCCCATGTCCTCTGCACAGGGAAGCTCTTGGGCTCCTGGGGAAATGCAGAGACCCAGAGAGGTATGACCACTGGCTCTCACTCCCTCATTTGCAGAAGAAGACTCAGCCACTTTGAGCTTGCTCATGTGTTTGTTGAGTGACTAACAGTGATGGATTCTCCCTACTTACTACTAAGCATCCCAAATGAAAGCTTCCTCTTTGCCAGCCGCAGAGGCCCCCGACCCTCAGCATGGTCTAGCCTCCAGCTTAGGAGCACCTAGGTCCTCTGTTAATAATTTGGGGTGCTTGCTCTCGGGAAAGTCCACCCAAGAAGGTCTCCCTATTTCTAAGTGGGCTGGGAGAGCAGGCAGGATTTACAGAAGGCTACATTGGATCCTAAGAATTAAGAAAAGACTTAATCACATCTCAGCACTCAGAAAATTGGAGCTTCTGAGGTCCAGGCACTCAAGCCAAGTCCAGCTCGCAGGCTCAAAGTCACCCAAGTGCTTGCTTGGATTTCTCCAGCACTGTGATAGGACTCTGGAGTCAACAGCAGTATCTCACTGTCCTGCGCACACACCCACAGCCCCTCCCATCCTTCCCAGTACCCCCATCCCCATGTACCCTTTCAGTCCCAGCATGCATTTTCCCTCAGTCCCTCTCAGCCTTCCACCAAGCCTGTCTGCTCTCCTTATTCCTCTTCTCCATGTGAGTCACCGGGCTGGCAAGGCAAGAGAGCGGTCTACATCCAGTCACTGACTTTCCTAGCACCGTAATTACAAAGCCTGAAGGGTGAGGAGTGAATGAGGGCACACCACTCCCTCATGAAGTCCATGAGGCAGAGTCACATGCAACCACCCATGCCAGGACCCTGACACCCCCAGGATCCTTGATCCCAGGTAGAGATGGGGGGCATGAGCCACCCCAGATAGTAGACAAGGAACAGTCATCAGGAGGCAGCTTTGGGCTTGACTTTAAGGAAAGTCTGGACTCGGAGCTCAGAGCTGGGGAGAACCTGCTGGAAAGCCAGGAAAGCTTTCTGTGTCTCCAGCATGAGGGAGGCAGAGAATGTGGGGTAAGGGTGAAAGGCGGATAGACCCAGGGTTGTAAGTGTGTTAGCATACCCTGAGTTCTGGAATTACAGGTGCACCTCCACACCCAGTTTATGGGGTGCTGAGGGGCTAGGGAATGTGGCTTAGTTGTCAGTTCAAATCCCTAGGTTCCCTTACCAGCACAGCATAAACCAGGTGTGGTAGCATATGCTTGCAATCGCAGCATTCAGGAGATGAAAGACCAGAAGTTCAAGGTCATTTCATGTCAGCTACATGGCAAATTCAAGGCCAGCCTAGACTACAGAAGACCCTGGGTTGAGCCAGTTTGTAACACTCAGAGCAGTAACCATCCCTCTCCATCTCCTGACTGGAACTTCTGAGGATTGACTCTGACTTCTGTGAGTCTCTTGAATGGTTGGCTGGAGACCTCAACCACCAGGCTTAGTGAAGAATATACAGTGTCTTCCTAGACAAGGTCCCTCTAATAATGTGTCCAAACTGAGGGCCTAGTCTGTCTTTAGAGAGGAACTCATGAGACCAGATCTCCTGTCCATACCCCCACCCTATCTCACCCCACCCTACCCTACCCTACCATACCCTACCCCCACCAGAATTTCAGTCAAGACTGCATATCCATGCTGATAGCCATGCCTCACTGAGCTAGGCTTCAGCTCCAAGCCTCTACTGAGCTGTGCTGTGGATAAGCCACGGGGCACACTCCCCAAGCCAAGCTGTATCTTAGGGTTCTGAACCGATGGTGCTGCACTCAGGGCCCTCCTCTGAGCCCCAAGAGCCTCTAGGTCCTAGTAGCCCCCTCTGTGACCTTAGGCAAGCAGACGGATGACACCATCATCCCTCCTGAGTGTTAGGGCCCTTTCCCCAGGCCTCTCTGCCTCTAGGCTGCTCCCCAGCAGGCCATCCTTCCACGCCAGAGTGCAATCCATCGGATGACCAAAGCCCTGTAGGCACGGATGGCTTTTTGTCCCTTCCTCCCCTCTGCCTGGCCTCTCCTCACAGTGATAAGCTATGGCGTCATTGCCTGCATTCATATCTCTTGAGCCTTGAGACCTTTGTGCTTGTAGCTTGCTCTTGGACTTCCGCTGGTGCGTCAAGCTCACCTGGTCATGCGTCAGAACGCTGACCCACTGTCACTGCCTTGAAATTTTCCATGAACACCTACAGCTCCAAAGAGCTAGCCCTCCCTCTGACTCTTCTGGTCCTTGTGTTTCTGAGGTTTTTGCACATTTCACATTATAGCTGTTCGTTCACGTGTCAGTCATCCCCAGAATCCAAGAGCAGATGCTGTGTCCTTCTCAGCCTGCATCTCCTGTATTAAGCACCTTATGCACAACAGATGAACAGTTCCTGTTGATTGGAACTGTGTGCTGGGCAAGGGAGCCTGTGCTGCTGGCCAGGCTGTGTGCTTTCTCTTAGAGGAGAGAGAATCTAGCAGAGGTGTGTTGATGACAAGGTAGGCAGGGCCCCATATGGTGTGTAGAGACAAAGGTTCGGGACTCTAGATTCCAGGGTTGGAGGCCATGGTCCCCTCTCCAGCCATCCACACTGGCTCTCTCTGCAGGTGCCCTTCTGGAA
The DNA here is from genome assembly GCA_004025045.1 of Sigmodon hispidus. NCBI lineage: Eukaryota > Metazoa > Chordata > Mammalia > Rodentia > Cricetidae > Sigmodon > Sigmodon hispidus. The sequence goes on along the minus strand of PVIH01014602.1, from coordinate 35,897 downwards.
TGGCTGTAATGAGGATGAGCACTGTGTCCCTGACCTTGTACTGGATGCTCGGAGTGACCTGCCCACTGCCATGTAAGTAGCTCCTTGACCCCTCTCTGCCGGTGGCCTGGATCTTCTCAGGACCAGATGGTCCTATTACAGCTACTTTAGATAGATGGAGCCTAAGCTTCTAACTCTCTGAGACCTCAGGCACGTCCCCTCCCTCCCCCTCTGCAGGCATCAGTTGCTGTGTTGAAATGAGCATCGCTAGTGTACTCTAACCTCTCCAGTTTCTTGAGAATGAAACTCTTCCATTGGAACCCAAGCTTCTAAACAGACAGGAGTGGAGCCAGGGCACTAGGGATGTAGCTCAGCGGATAGTGAGATTGCCTAGCTTGCACAAAGCCCTAGGTTCAAGCCTAAGCATAGCATAAAGCACATGTGGTGGCCCATACATGATGACAGTACACAAGGAAGTGGCCAGAAATTCAAGGCATTCTTAGCTACCTAGTGAGTTCAAGGTCAGCCTGAGACCCTCTCAGACAGTGGAGAGGGAGTTCAGGTGTGTGAGTACATACCTTTAATCTGAGCATTGAGAGGCAGAGACAGGCGAGTATCTGTGAGTCCCAAGGCAGCCAGAATGAGAAGAGACCTTGTCAAAAAAACAAACAGGACTGGATAGATAGCTCGCTCAGTGTTTAAGAGCACTGGCTGTTCTTTCAGGAGACCCAGTTCAAACATCTGTGACTCTAGTTCCAGAGGCTATGATGCTATCTTCTGGCCTCCATGGGCACCAGGCATACATGTGGTATGCAGAGAAATACATGGGCACATGAAATAAGTACATTTGGGCTGGAGAGATGGCTCAGAGGTTAAAGGCACTGACTGTTCTTCCGGAGGACCTGAGTTCGATTCCCAGCATTCACATGGCAGCTAACAACTGTCTGTAATTCCAAGATCTGACACCCTTACACAGTTATACATACAAAACACCAATTCACATAAAATAAAAATAAATATAAAAAAAAGAAGTACATTTAAAAACAAATAAGCAAAGGAAAAAAAACATATAAAAGATGAAGACAGATAAACCAGAATTCTGGGCCTTCTCCTCTAACCCCAGACCCTGGGTGGTACATAGAGTCCACCAGCTGACCACCAGGGCTCCAGTCTCCATAAGGAAATGATCTTAAGGGGGTGCTGGCCCAATGCCTCAGTGGGCAAATGTGCTTCCGATGATCTGAGTTTGATCCCTGAAACCTACATGATAAAAGAAGAAAAACAGCCGTCACTGTCAAATTGTCCTCTATGACATGGCCAAACAGTACCCACAATCCTCGGAGGGAACAGACTAGCATACAAGGTAAAGTAGGGTGCAGTGTTCACAAGCACCTTTTCTCCTCCTCCTCCTCCTCCTCCTCCTCCTCCTCCTCCTCCTCCTCCTTCTCCAGACAGGGTTTCTCTGTGTAGCCTTGGCTGTTCTGAAACTAGCTCTGTAGACTGGGCTAACCTTGAACTCACAGGGATACACCTGCCTCTGCTTCCGAAGTGCTGATCAAAGGTGTGCACCACTGCTGCCCAGCTCATGAGCTCATTTTTAACTTATAGAAGAAACCTTAAAATAATTTTTGTTTAACTTTTATGCAATCAGATAAGATGTAAATGCCAGGCTACAGACAGCCAATAGAAATAGTGAATCCAAACAGGATAGAAGGATAAATTAGGAATATTCTTCCTGTGTAGAAAAATAATCAAGATTTAGTACTGAGCTTCCTGGTAGCCAAAGCCAAAAGGGAAGTAAAAAGATCCTATATGACTAGTGAGGTCACCTGAGAGAGCTGAGTTCAGAGACAGGTACAGTCTGTGATTGGAGAGCAGGGGGCTTTGGTGTAAGCCTGAGCCCTTTGCAGGCCCCCATCTACCTCATTCCCTCCGTGGCTATTCCCACAGGCAGAGGCTGGCCAGGTGCCCCATTCCTGTATCTCTGTGCCAGTCCTGAGGCCCTGCTCTAGCCTTCATCCACCATCTTGCCTGCCTGACAGCCGGTGGCCTCTTCCCCTAGGGAATACTGCCAACGGGTGCTAAGGAAGACTGCACAGGACTGCTCTACCTACACGCTGTCCTTCGACACCACTGTCTTCATCATAGAGAGCACACGTCGCCGGGTGGCAGTGGAGGCCACGCTGGAGAACAGAGGCGAGAATGCTTACAGTACCGTGCTCAACATCTCACAATCAGAAAACCTGCAGTTTGCCAGCCTGATCCAGAAGGTAGGGAGGGCCTGGGCTGCTCACACAGCTCACCAAGGCCAAGGGCAGAGAAGTAAAAGTGGTGTTCACTGAGCTGTGTCCTGTCCCTCTTCTGGGGGTCCTCACTGGGTGGTCTATTCATATTGAGAGCCCCTCCTGGGCTTTAGCTTGCATGCAGAGCTGAGGACCATGATAACCAGGGAGTCTGCATCTGGTGAGACCGTGGCAGGAACACCTGAGGCTACTGCCACCCTGGTCCCACCAGGGAGCACACACGCACACATGTACCACCAATGTGTGCATAGGCACAAAGATCAGACCCCCATTATTCCTCTCCTCCATGACAAATCTCAGGTACCCTATTGTTACATTCAAGGTCCCCACCTGCTTTTTTCTCTTACCCTGACATCCTGATGCCCCCACACACCCAGTAACCTCTGCCTCCCAGTATGCCCTGTTCATTCGCACCTGGGTCCTCTGCTTACTCCATGGGGCCTACCTGGGATTACCTCTGCTTGTGTGCTGCTTGCTCACAACCCCCTGCTTCATGTTGACACTAAATACATGCTCATTCCAGAATCCTTGGGAGGAAGTGGTAGCATAGTGGGGAATACAGTCCATCCTGGCAGGATGGCAGGGTAGCTGATCTTACAGTGTTCACAAGGAAACAGGAAAATAAATGCTAGTGTGTCAGTTCGCTCTCTCCGTTTCTGTCCAGCCCAGGACCCCAGATATAAAACAGTGCTGTCCACACAAAGTTGCTGGAGACCAGGCAATATAATTGTATGGCTCCACAATCTTTCTTCCATTCATTAAAAACAACAACAAAAAAAAAACAAAACGAAAAAACTATATGGCCACTCAGAGGAGCTCTGAGCCTGGGAAGGCAGAGAGGTCAGAGCCTGGGGAGGCAGAGAGGTCAGAGCCTGGGAAACAGAGAGGTCAGAGCCTGGGGAGGTAGAGAGGTCAGAGCCTGGGGAGGCAGAGAGGTCAGAGCCTGGGGAGGCAGGGAGGTCAGAGCCTGGGGAGGCAGAGAGGTCAGAGCCTGGGAAACAGAGAGGTCAGAGCCTGGGGAGGCAGAGAGGTCAGAGCCTGGGGAGGCAGAGAGGTCAGAGCCTGGGGAGGCAGGGAGGCCAGAGCCTGGAGAGACAGGGAGGCCAGAGCCTGGGGAGTTAGAGAGGTCAGAGCCTGGGGAGGCAGGGAGGCCAGAGCCTGGGGAGGCAGGGAGGCCAGAGCCTGGAGAGTGGCTTCCAATCTTTAAGGAGACCAAGTGTCAATCCTAGAATCCTATCCTAGTCACTGCCCACAGCCTGAGTGAGGTCTAGACTTCAGAGTCCCACCTGAAGCTTGCCAGTTCCCCAAACTCAAGGGGACAATCAGTATACACCTGAACAACTGTCTACCAACCTGGCCATTGAGTAAGACCCTCCCTTGTGTCACCTCAGGCCCTTAGTCTAAACCAACTATTCCTGGCCCCAACCTCAGGCGCCCTCTGTGGTTCAGAGAGTCAGAAAGTGGCATTCCAGGTGTCCAATTCCCATGGTCAGTGGATGGGTGACCTCTGGGTGGGGTGAGGGGCTGGCTGGAAACCCAGGCCTGGAGCCTGCCTGATTACTGCCTTGTCCATCCCAGGATGACTCAGACAACAGCATTGAGTGTGTGAACGAGGAGAGACGGCTACACAGGAAAGTCTGCAATGTCAGCTACCCGTTCTTCAAGGCCAAGGCCAAGGTGGGGGCTGGGGGCCCAGCAGAGAGGGACAGAAACTGGGATCTAAATAACAGGGAGCAAACAGAGGCCTAAGGAACAGGGGGAGGCCAGGGGGGGTGTCATCTAAGTATAGTTTCTTAGCTCACTCAGTTGGTAGAGTGCTTGCCTAGCATGCATGAAGCCCCGGGGCATGCACTCATGAGGTGGAGACAGGTTAGACATTAAAGTCCATCTTTGGCTACAGAGAAAGTCTGAAGCCAACCTGGTCTATATGACAGCCTGTCTTCAAAGGGGGAATGGGGAATATCCCCATGGGAAAGCTGCTGTCTTTGCACCGATGGTGGCCCCAGGTCATTATTCTACGGTCCCATCCCTTCTCCAGCAATTCTCTGCTGGGTTCTGAGGATAGTCAAAGGCAGGCCAGCATGCCTCCAGCATCCTCCACTCAGGCCTGCTTCTCCTCAGGTGGCTTTCCGTCTGGACTTTGAGTTCAGCAAGTCTGTGTTCCTACACCATCTTCAGATCCAGCTGGGTGCCGGCAGGTCAGGACCACCCCTCCCTCACCCCGAGCAGCTCTGCCTTCACTCTGTGCTCTCCTGTGCCCACAGTAGCCCACTGTCAACCTTTTCCCTGACCCAAGCTTGAGGGGGGGGGTACTGCACACCTACTATTCTGCAGCTCAGCCACAAGAGATAATAGCTGCTATTCCTTCCCTTAACTCGTAGAGAGCGTTTTAGGCAGAGGTCAGGTAGAACCCCTTGGGGTCCATCAGTCAGCCCACACAGCAGCCCCTCACAGTCAGTGGAGGTCGTGTGGACTTCCAACAACACAGTGTATAAACAGGACAGCTGGAGACTGTTCACTTAGGCCTACCCCTCATCTTTGCCCCTGTAGTCCTGGTTACTTCTCTCTTAGTTATTTTTCTCATTCCTATAACAAAATGCTGGACACAAGGAATTAAAGGGAAGAAGGATTTGGTTTTGGTTCATACTTGAGGACACTGTCCATTATGGTGGGGAAAACATGGTGGCTGGTGTGCAGTGCATCTGCATCCGGGAAGTAGAGAGGTGAATCCTGTGCTCAGATCAAAGTCTCCTTTTTATTCAGTCAGAAGGCCCAGCCCACACTCAGGGTGGGTTTTCCCACCTCAATTAATAAGCCAGTCTAGATAACCCCCTTCACACCAGGACCAGACCTGACTCTCCACCTTGACTGGTTGACTTTCCATACAAAGCGTCCTGCTCTCCTTGGGTATTGCTCTGCTTTTAGGAGAACTTCCTCCTTTCTTCATCCATGTGGGTCTGTCTGTCTCTCAGCCTTCCTGGAGGTGGCTTGCTCTAGGATGTCCAATGATCCTCCCTAGGCCAGCAGGAAACTGTTTCCTTTCATAATGTCACCTGTGTGAGACTGAGGCAGGAAAGAAGTAAGTTGGTCTGGATGCTTCATGGCAGTCAAAATCCTCAGCTAAGAAAACCAAACATCAGGGCTAGAGAGATGGCTCAGCGGTTAAGAGCACTGACTGTTCTTCTGGAGGACCTGAGTTCGATTCCCAGCATCCACATGGCAACTAACAACTGTCTGTAATTCCAAGATCTGACACCCTTGCACAGTTATACATGCAGGCAAAACACCAATTCACATAAAATAAAGATAAATAATAAAAAAAGAAAACAAACATCAGTGGCTTTACCCCAACACAGGCAGGCTGGGGATGGATACTCCTGTGGTGACCACCAGCTATGCCTAAACAAACCCCACATGTCCACAGAATCCTCACCTGACATATGACTGAGTTTGAGAGGCTCCACGCTCCTCCCTGGGCCAGAAGGTCCTCTTCTCAAAAGAGTGAGCACACTTTCACACCAACATTTGTGGGCACGTATGAACATAGAATGGACAAGAACGGATGAAAACAACAGTGTATTTCTGGGGACCCCTTTTTAGCCCCACCTCTAGCCTGGAGAGTAAAAATTAGCTCATGTATAAACTGAAATCTTGGGCTTTAACCTCTGTGGGTACCTGCCCTGGTGTTCAAGCACTATTGTTAGGTGAAAATATATTAGACTATGCTCCCTCCAGGGGTCTCTGAGCAGCACCCTTTGGCTTCTCCTAGCACAGTCACCCATTATCTTGCAGGAGCTGCATCCTATACGATCAGGGATCAGTGAGCTCCCCCAGAGTACTTCCCAGAGCAGAGTAGGTGACTCTCCTCAAGGTTCATCTATCTCCGAGTCCCAAGCTCCTCTCCATCTTCAGCACAGCAGCGGGGAGTCTCATCAAGAAGGTGGCTCAGCCAGGGAGTGGCCATCAACTACCCAAAGTCCTCAGCTTGGCCACAGAGAGGGCTAACACCCATTCCTGCCTACTGGCCCACCCTCTCGGAGACACCTCAGCTGTCCTTGATGGCCTGATCATAACTCAGAAGCCAGAACAGTTTCTAGAATCCCTGTGCCAGCATCCTCTCTGATTCCCCTCCTCTGCCCTGTAGTGACAGTCGCGAGCAGGACAGCACCATAGATGACAACACAGCCCTCCTTCGCTTCCACCTCAAATATGAAGCAGACGTCCTCTTTACCAGGTGAGTTAGACATGCATGCATGGGGGGGGGGCTGAGCTAGCAGAAACAACCTTGGAGGTGGGCAGGAGAAGGTCCCCCAGCACACAAGGCTGGGGGAGAAGGGGAAATCAGAACTTTTCACTTTTCACTCTCCAGGGCAGGAGAGATGGCTCAGAGGTTAAGAGCACTGGCTGTTCTTCCAGAGGTCCTGAGTTCAATTCCCAGCAACCACATGGTGGCTCACAACCATCTATGATGAGGTCTGGTGCCCTCTTCTGGCCTGCAGGCATATGTGCAGGCAGAACACTGTATACATGATAAAAAAAAAAACCAAAAAAAAAAAAAAAAAAAAAAAAGAACTTTTCTAAGTCAGTGTGGCAGGCTAGAGAGATAGCTTCCAGAGGACCCATGTTCAGTTCCCAGCACCCACATCAGATGGCTCCCAACCACACTGGTAACTCTGGTCCCAGGGTATCTGACTCCTCTTCTGAATTCTGTAGGCACTGCATTCACAGACCTACCCACAGACATATATATATACATATATATATATATATATATATATATACACACACACACACATAATTCCAAATAAATCTTTTGAAGTCAGTCTGTGTGGGGCCAGTGAAGTGGCTTAATGAGTAAAGGTACTCTAGAAGCCTAGCAACCCAGGGTTCAATTCCTGGAGCTGAAACAGGAGAATCATCTAGAAACCTGAGGTCTACTTAGCCTGGAATATACAATACAGCAGCAAAAACAAGAGACACATGGAGTCAGTCTAGGGATGTAGTTCAGCTAGTAGAGGGCTGGCCAAGTGTGCATAATCCCCACTCCACCTACAGCACCATAGAAGCCAGACATACCCATAATTCCATCACTGAGATTCCAGCCTACCAGAGATAGAGGCAGGAAGATCACAAGTTCTGGGTATCCTACAGTAAGCCAGCCTGTGATACTTGAGACTTGGTTTCCACCAAAAAAGAAAGAAAGGAAGGAAGGAAGGAGAGAAGAGAAGAAGAGAGGAAGGGAGGGGAGGGAGGGAGGGAATCAATCTGTTCTTATTACCACTGCACCAGCATTTCCCAACAACATCACTTGTCACTGAGGAGGAACTCAGGCCCCAGGCTACACTGTGTCTGATCTTCCTCCCCTCGTAGAGGGGAGGAAAAGTCTGCTGGAGAAGTAGCCCTTGTGCCCTGGGAAGTCCCCAGCCACCAGCAACAGAGAAACGAGGGCATAGCAGAAACGCGGGGTGGGAGAGCACTAAGGGGGCAAGTTTGCAAAGAAGCCCTGCCATGGACAGAGAGGCCATGCCAGGGTGCCCAACCTGGGACTCTCAGACTCATGCCCACCCACATGGCAGTCTCTGCACTGAGCACTCAGTTCCAAGTCTGTTGATCCTTCTCAACACAGCGCCCCCAGTGGTCACACAAGACACGGGCTCCCAGGAAGTGGACACATCCCTGCCTCTCTCCAGCTATCTGTTCATCTGCTCAGCACTGACTGCCTACACATGGTTTTTCCTTTGTCTGTGCAGGAGCAGCAGCCTGAGCCACTACGAGGTCAAGGCCAACAGCTCCCTGGAGAGTTATGATGGCATTGGGCCTCCCTTTAGCTGTGTTTTTAAGGTAAGGCTGGAAGGCAGCTGGGAGTGAAGTAGAACTGAGAACCCTCTGCCCCAGATGGAGAGGAAGAATCTAGAATCATTGCAGGTCATGAGCTCAGGCTCAGCTCTGCCACCCATTCACTGCACAGCTTGTAAAAAGCTAATTTCTCTCTTTAGGCTTCATCCCATGTGAAGACATCCAGGCTGGCCTTGGGTGAATAATCAGGGTGTACCAAAAAGATTTTAAATATAAAGAACAACAGTTTAAAGACACCAGGAAAGAGTTGGTGGCTGTAGGTCATTCAGGAGTCTAACAACATCCCAAACATGCCAGGCATGAGATGGTCAGCTTTACCTACCAGCCAACATGGCTGCAGCTTCATCCATTACAGCTCGGGCCCAGTCTGCAAGGAAGAAGAGAGAAGCATGTTTCTTCCTGTTAAAAAGCCTCCTTTTGGGCTGGAGAGATGTTAAAGGCTTAGTTGTTAAAGGTTAGGCTCACAACCAAAAAGCTTCCTTGAGCAGCTGGTGATGGGGCACGCCTTTAATCCCATATCTGCAGTTATGTCCGTAACTCGGTATTTAGCTGTGAGGAAAACTTCGAAGGGTGGCTTTTGATCTTCTTCTGTCACTAAGTGAGGAAGGAGAGTGACAGGGACCCTGAGCAGCCTCTGCCACAGAGGACCTGGGGTTCCCTCACTGTGCAAATGAGTGTCAGCCTCTCTGAAGCTCCGTGAGGGCTGGAGTAGGTTGATGGCTGAACCCTGACACCCACATGGCTTGCCTTACTGAAGGCCACACAGATGATTCAGGGGAAGCCCAGGGCCACCAACTAGCCTCTCAGGCCCCAAAGCCCAGCTTGAAGTCACCTGAATGTGTTCCTGCCAGGTTGACAACATACACTCAGTTTGACATCATTCCCTCATTAGTGACCACATCATCTCCACTCTTAGTCTCGACCAAGTCCCCCTGGGCAAGAAGACTCTGGTAGCCCTCCTTGCTCTCCGGGCTCAGTGCCCACTGAACATATTCCAGGGTCCCAGAACTCATCCAGTCAGGGCTGTCTTGCTTCCATGGTGCTAATGCCCAGGGCCTGCTGAGGCCTGACCTCGGGCTGACTGGTCCCCGAAAGCTATCCCTTTCCCTCAGCTGCACATGTGCTGACTCTCCTCTGGCTTCAGGTACAGAACCTGGGCTTTTTCCCCATCCATGGTGTGATGATGAAGATCACTGTGCCCATCGCCACCAGGGGTGGCAACCGCCTGCTGATGCTGAGGGAATTCTTCACCGACCAGGTAACTGTGTTTCTTAGGGGCCAGTTTGGGAAAGAGAGAGAAGGAAACAGACACACTCCTAAGCAACTCCCTCATCATCTGGGTGCTCCCAGGGCCCTTAGCATCTCTGGGTGAAGGAAGAAAACCAGGAGCTTGGGTGAGATTCAGAATTGTGTATGTGTGTGTGCCCTCCATGCAGGCCAACACTTCCTGTAATATCTGGGGGAACAGCACTGAGTACCGGAGCTCCCCAACTGAAGAAGACCTGAGCCATGCTCCACAGAGGGTGAGTGTCTCCAAATTAGGAGCCAAGAAGCATGGTTAGTGTGCCTCACCATTCCAGGTGCTTCTCTCTTGGCCAAGTAAATGTCAATGAGAGTTAAAGAGGTGTGAGTAGCCATCAGTGACAGGGCCCAGGGGTAAAGGACCATACCCCCACGCTGACAACTTGGGTTCCATCCCTGGAACACACACACACACACTTTAAAATGAAATTTAAAAATAGTTTATTGGTCTGGCGTTGGGAAGAAGTTAGCAAGAGCATTAAGAGGGCAAGAGAGGGTAACATGGGATAAATATGACCCAAATACATTATATGCGCTTATGTAAAGGTCATGATGAAACACAGTATAATGTGTAATATGAGCTAGTGAAAAACATTTCTTTTTCTTGAGATAGGTTCTCACTATGTAGTTCAGACTGTTCTAGAACTCATTATATAGACCAAGCTGGCCTTAAACTCAGAGATATTTGCCTGCTTCTATCTCCCAAGTGCTGACATTAAAGGCATAAGCCACCATACCTGGTGTAAAAAAACATTTTTAAAAATAATGCATTAGGGGGCTGGAGAGATGGCTCAGCGGTTAAGAGCACCGTCTGCTCTTCCAGAGAACCCGGGTTCGATTCCCAGCACCCACATGGCAGCTAACAACTGTCTGTAGTTTCAGTTCCAGGCAAACACCAAGGCGATTAAATAAATAAAGTTTAAAAAAAAATAATGCATTAAGTTGGATATGATAGATGGGCCCTGGACTCAGTCCCTATCACCACATGTGCTAGGACATGGTGGCACCTGCCTGTAGTCCTAGCACTAGGAGGGCTCTGGCTGGAGGGTCAGCTGGGCAAAATAGGAATTCCTGAATAAGGGGCAGGGAGGCCCTTTCTGAATTCCAAGATGTTCTCAGAAGCTTTGCTCAGGGAGTTATCAAGTTATCTCTTATTTATCCAAACAAATTTCTTACAAGAAGCACTAAAATTTTTTTCACATCCATTCTTTCATGTGTGTGTGTGTGTGTGTGTGTGTGTGTGACCCAGTTGTCATGGGCCCCAGGGTTCAAACTCAGGTCATCAGACTTGGTGACATTCTGGCTGCAAGTACCTTTGCCCACTGAGTGGTCTTTTGAAGTCTGCTGCACTTCACCCATGATTTGACCTTTGGTAGAGTTTGGAGGGCACAAGACCACCTCAAAAGTCACTTTACCCTAATAAAGTCCAAATACTCCAAGATGAAGATAGTTTGCATTTTCCAACATGCTCCTAATGTTACTTTTTCATGCAATCCTTCCAAAGGACTTTTCTTGTCATATAACTATGGCTCTTAACACCAGTGCAATAGAAATAGGAGTGAGGCAGGATGGTGGGGACAGTCTTGATTCTATATGTGATAGTGTGCTGTGTGTCTGTGTGTGTGTACACATATGAAGAGAGATTGACTGCTTGATTAGGTGATCAGGAAGTTTGATTTTCTGTATCTATTGTAGTAATCTGTTACATTATCATTTATCTTTTTACCTGTTTATATGGTGATAATACAAATCCTTAATGTTGAGCGGAGGTTCTGCTCCTGAGACGCTGGTTGTTATGCACAATTTTAAAGGGAATTTCAAATAACAGCTCCTTGGTTTGTCCCCACATACACCTCTGCCCTTATCCCTGCCATCTGCCTCTCCATCCCAGTTGGTCCAGCCTTGGGTCTATCTCACATTCCAGATCACAGGCCCAGTCTCCACAGCCCCCTGCTTACCCCCAACAACTCTCTTCCAGAACCATAGCAACTCTGATGTGGTCTCCATCATCTGCAACGTGAAGCTGGCCCCAAACCAGGAAATCAGCTTCTACCTGATAGGGAACCTGTGGCTGAGGTCTCTGAAAGCAGTAAGTTAGATCTCTTCAGCAGGGGTGAAAGGAGACCAAGAGCTGGCTGTTGGGACACTCCCAGCTGGGGCTGCGCAGGAGGGACAGGAACAGAGGCCCCCAGAGCCATCTCTGAGGAGGCCTTGTTTGTGCAGCTCAAATACAGATCGATGAGGGTCACAGTCACCGCGGCCTTGCAGAGACAGTTCCACAGTCCCTTCATCTTCCGAGAGGAGGACCCCAGCCGCCAGGTAAGCCCCCGGGAGTCCTCCCCTCTGAAAAGACAGGGAGGTGGCTCAATCAGTAAAGTACTTTCTGTGCAAGCATGAGGACCTGAGTGCCACACCCAAACCCCACAGAAAGAAGCCAGGTGCAGCCATGTGCAATCTCGGCTTTCAGATGAGACAGGTCCTTGGGCTTAGTTACCAGCTACCCTAACTCTGGGCCAGTGAGAGACTACTACACACATACACACACACACACACACACACACACACACACACACACACACACCACCTCCACCACCACCACCACCACCACCACCACCACACCACACCACAGCAGCAGAGGGCAGACACAGGAATTCACGCAGTGCTATTGGTGCACCAGGCTCTGTGCTTTGTGCCCCTACACCCATGTACCTGTCCCTAGTGAGCTGCCCCACAGTGAGGCTGTCTTGGGCATGATGGAGCCTCCCCTAGGCTGGAGCCTGAGCTCTAAGGAAGTACAAGCAGCAATGAGTGTGTGGTAGGGGTGGGGGGTTAAGAGGCTTCAGGGCTCCTTTTTACCTAGACAAAACCACATAGGCCTTGACTGCAAGGTAGAGAAAAAGAGGTGAGAGTCTGGGAGACAGTTACTGTTACAAACAGGTTCAGATTCAGAAAAAACAAGTCTCGTGGAAACAGAGCAGCTGGGCATAGGCCTCTGCTGTCCCCTACTGGCCATATCTCAGAAATGCTGCCCTAAACTGTAGGCTAGTGTCCTTGGCAAAGGGGCACCATCAGGCTGTTTCAATAAGGTGCAACCTTCCAGGCATGGGGAGACAGAAGCACGTGTCGCTATCTTGGAGAGCCAGTCACTCAAGGCTGGCATGAGGAGGCCCTGAGGAGAGGACTGGGAGAGTGAAGGGCAGCAGATGAGGTCAGCAATACAGGACAAGGGCCACTTCCCTCTAGATGAGAGGTTGTGAGGTGCTGAGCAGGGGCCACTCTGTCACCCCAGGGAAAGTGTTTCTCATACTGCAGGCTGAGGACAGGTGGCGGGGCAAGACTGACATGTGGAGACTGCTGCAGAGAAGAGAGAGCCCGAGCCGAGGCAGGAGGCTGGAGGGGTGGCCACATTCTGGGGTTTCAGAGGCAGAGTGAGAGGTTTTCTGATGGCCCCATTAGGTGTAATGACAAGGTAGCAGGAATGTGCTGCCCTGGTGCTGAGAAAGGTGTGGTGGGAACAGGTCTGAGATGATGGAGTCACACACAGTCAAGTAGACAGCGGGACGTGTCAGAGCCTGGAGGAGAGAGAGTACAGAGGAAGACAGAAGTAAGAACAAGGTCGCAGCATAGTGAACGCCACCAGGCTGGGCAAGTTCACCAGGTCAGAGGCTCCCGTGGCACCATGGGTGCTCTTGGTGCTCTCCTTCATTTGGAAAAAAAAAAAGTAATTACTTCTTTATAACTTTTGGTCTGAAGAGGAATGGGAATAATCCAGAATGAACTATGCATATTTTTTTTAAAAAATATTTTACTGTTTAAAAATATATATGTGTGCTCTTTTAATCCCAGCCCTCCTGAGGCACAGGCAGACAGATCTGTGAGTTTGAGGCCAGCCTGGCCTACAAAGTGAGTTCTAGGGAAAAGAAAAAAGACAAAAAAAGATGTGTGTGTGTGTGTGTGTGTGTGTGTGTGGGTGGGTGGGTGAGTGCGTGTGCATATTTGCACACAGGTGTAAAAGTGCTCACAGAAGCTAGAAGACAGCATCAGAGACCCCGGAGCTGGAGTTACAAATAACTGTGACCTGCCCAAAGTGAGCACTAGGAACCAAACTCTGCAAGAGCAGTATGCATGCACTTTCAACAGCCCCTTGTCTTTTTTTTCTGTGTAGTCCTGACTGTCTTGGAACTCAATCTATAAACATCACACTGGCCTTGAACTTCCAGAGATCTACCTACCTAAACCTCCCAAGTGCTAGAGTAAAGGCATGAACCAAACAGGTCTAGACTCATTTTATTCTTCCTGCATCTGAGTTAAAAGCAGCTGAGGGCTTGCTGTGCAGCTGTTGGTGGAATCCTTGCCTTGTATATACACATCCTTGGTGTCTGTCCTCAGAATCACGTGGGACATACCTGTAATGCCAATACCTGGGAAGTGGGGACACAAGGATCAGGAATCCGAGGTTTGGAGCTAGGGAGATGCCTCTGTTTTTACAAACAGAGTTTGCCACACAAGCATAGAGAGGAGTTCAGTTCCCATGTTGAGTAGCACTCAGGGCAGTACACACATGTAAGCCCCCTGGGGCTTGCTGGCCTCTGGAGATCGAGCCAATGAGCCAGCTCCAGGCCAGTGAGAGACTGTCTCAAAAACTGTTCTGATGGAGACAGACTGAGGATGATACCTGCTGTCAGCCTCTGTACACCCATGTGCACACTCTCCCTCCCCCAGTAAATAATGTTTTAAAAGCATCTCAACAATAAAAATTAAAGAAAAAGTGTCCATGACTTCAGAAGAGAACAAGATAGGTACCGAGGAAAAAGTAGATGGGGTGGGGGAGACAACACACATGTAGTTATAATTTTTAAAAATATATTTATAGTTTAAAAGGTAGTTCAAGGTTGGGCTGGAGAGATGGCTCAGAGGTTAAGAACAGTGCCTGTTCTTCCAAAGGACCTGAGTTCAATTCCCAGCACCCACATAGCAGCTCACAACTGTCTGTAACTCCACTTCCACAGGATCTGACACCATCATACAGGCATACATGCAGGCAAAGCCCACTGAACATTGATTAAATAAATAAATGATTTTTAAAAAGGTAGTTCAAGGTCATCCCTGGCTACATAACAAGTTTAAAGCAGCCTCAAAAAAAAAAAAGAAAAAAAGAAAGAAGAAAGACAATTAGAACAGCCTCCCAGGCTTGCTGTACACAGCCCTGCGCTCCCCAATCGACCCTGGGGCTCAGAAACCACACATGCAACAGACCAACACTGGGAAAGGAGCAGCCAGGAGGGCTAACACAGAGTAGCTTGTACATGGGAGAAGCAGGGGGAGCAGACAGCTAACACCAAAAAGATCATGATTCGTGGACATCCACTGGGCATAGGTGACCAGCTGTATCACCTGTCCCTCCTTTCATCTCCCAAAGGAACAGATGCAGCTTCCCTTCTGTAGGTAGCCTCCTGCCCTGGGCTGGCCAAGCCTTGCAGTTGTGACAGTACTGCTCTGGCCTCTTCCCCTTGTAGGTCACGTTTGAAATTTCCAAGCAAGAAGACTGGCAGGTCCCCATCTGGATCATTGTTGGCAGTACTCTGGGAGGCCTCTTGCTGCTGGCCCTGCTAGTCCTGGCACTGTGGAAGGTAAGGCTCCTGCAGGTAGGGACAGGGACAGTATCCCTGTCTGACCTCAACGTTCTAAGCCCTGTGCTTACTGTTGCATTCTCTTATCCCTGGAAGCTGGCACTGCCCAGCTTCCTCCAACTGCTTGCCTGTTCCCATGACACCAAACCCCTCCCACATCAAGCAAGACTAGTCAGGGCCCACAAGGCCACTTTGACTATGGTTGCAGGCTGTTCCTCTTACCAGAAAACAAATAGATAATAAGTAACAAAACTGCACAAAATTTCCTCTGTCTCGAGCTCTGTGGAGCTTAATCTCCTGCTACAGAGAATGAGGGAGGCCCAGAGAGAGATATTACCAAGCTTGGCTGACACAGCATGACTTATTGTCTCCTGCCTAGGACTATCCCCACCTGGCTCCAATCCAAACACTGAAGTTGGGAGGAGGAGTACTCAGAATGAGCTGGGGTATTTCAAACCTGAGGGGGCTAGGAGAGAAACAGCAGGAGGTGACATAGACATCACCTAGCGGGTCCACCCCTGAGACTTTCTACCTTTGCTTCTCCACAGCTCGGTTTCTTTAAAAGCGCCAAGCGCAAGAGAGAGTCTGGTCTGGGTCCCATCCCCAAAGAGCTGGAGTGAGATCTATTGGAGGCTTCAAGTTGATCAGGGCCAGGCACCAGCCCAGGGGCGTGCAGGCCCAGGCCTGTGGCCCACAGAGCTGGAGTGAGGAAGACGCCTGTGGACTTGTGTTGAGCTCCTCTCTGGAGAGATGGCGCCTGATCCCTGTGGGATGGACCTCAAGCCTGTGTTCACAGCAACTTCTCTCCTAGAGGTTGAGATGCCTCTAGTACTGATCCCTAGGGACTTAAAGGGACAGCTCCAAGCCCCAGGCTCTGTGGAAGGAATCTGCTGCCCCCAACACTAAGGTGCTAGGGCTCTGTTATCATGCCCACCTCTGAAGAAAGCCAAGGGGAAGTGGGCAAATACAAGCCCACTGTGCATGCTCCATCTGGACCGCTAGTTTCAAGACTCCATAGCCTGGCAGCATAACCTTTCTCTCACCCCTGCACTTGGTTCCCAAGCCACAAGAATCCCTTCTCCAGACAGGCCCCAAAGTTCTCCATGAGTGAAGCAGAATTGTGTGGCTTGATGTGACAACTGCAGGCCAGTGGTGAAAGCAGACATTCCAGGACTGTGCCAGATGGGCAAGTGGGAGTCAGGATGCTGGGTACCTTCAGACACAGGAAGCAGAAGAGCTCTCCATCGGTGACCACCACCCACACATTTCTGCCCTCCTGCCTCCCCTGAAGCTCCTCCCAGCTGCTTTGGTTGCTAGGCAACACACAGGGAGCCTGTGGACGATATAAATCCATGGCTCCCCATACCCATTTGTCTTACATCTGCAGCCTGCCTGGCACAGATGCACTGAGGTAGGGAGCCTAACTTCCTTGCATCAGCCCTACACACACACACACACACACACACACACACACACACACACACACACACACACACACACATTGGAATACACATGCTCACAGGCACACACATACACACACACCTCCCACCCACTCGTGTAGGAGAAGGACTCCGACTCCTGTAGGGGTACTGTGGAAGGGCTCTCTTTGGCATGCACTGAACAAGGCCCCTCAGAACCTTAAACCTCAGAGGCAGACAGGTTATCTCACCTGCCAGCTCTCGAGACAGCCCCAGAGACAAGGGGCATGCTGGGTGCCCAGCAGATTAATTTATGCCTTAGCCCTCTTGTTGAGATGGAGATGGATACATCAAAGCCATCTGCCCCCTGTGCAATACCCTTTACTGTCAGAAATATATTTAAGAAAATTTTCTAAAAGGCGTTTAAAAACAAGACATTCCATTCTGTGACAGAGCAAGGCTGAATTCTGCTTTAAAGAGAAAAAGAAGGTGGGGTCTGCTTCTATTTAAATGTTGAGGACAGTCTTATCTATTGTGTGGCCATCTCTCACCCAAGGACTACCTGGTCTCACTTGCTAGAACATCTATGTATCATGGTGCACTGCTCCCCCACCCCCACCCCATCTTTAGCTAGGTACTGTCCCCTCACAGGTTCCCAGTTCTTTGAGGGTGGGCCTTCAGTGTTGACCCTCCCACATGCTGACTCCTGTTTCTTTTTTAGAGAGAGGCTACTCTTAAACCAAAACATCTCTCTTTTTTCCTAGGGCTCTTCACTTTACACAACCCTAACAAATAACTTACCAAGTATTTATGTTGGGTTATTTTAAGTTTTTATTTGTGTGCATGTGTACATGTGTGTGTCTATGCGTACATACACATAGGTGCCTATGGAGGCCAGAAAAGAGTTCTCCACAGCAAAATCAAGACTCGAGCCCAGAACGCTATCTCCTCAGCTTCAGAAGAGCAAAATTGAGGACCCTCGGTAAACCAGTCAAGCTAAACTCATTTCCCTCTAACAGACTATCAGTGGCTACCCAGGTGAATGAGGTCACTGGAGAAAAGACAACACATACTCCACAAAGTGTGTTAGCAGCCCAGAAGTGGTGGTGCACACCTTTAATCCCAGGAGGCAGAGGTAGGTGGATCTCTGTGAGTTCGAGGCCAGTCTAGTGAACAAAGTGAGTTCCAGGACAGCCAGAGCTATTACATAGAAAAATTCTGTTTTGAAAAACAAACAAACAAAACAAACAAACCTGAGTGTTACCAGACTTAGCATGCCTTCTCTTCTACACGTCAGATCTCACCAGAGTGAAAGCCTGACATCAACAGGTTGACTTATTTTTGAAAACTGACACCTGTGCTATGACATTAAAATGCTCCAGTCACCATCTCTGGACTCAGAAGCACACAGCCCCAGGGCTCCCATCCCATCCTCTCCCCTGCCTACCCCCAGACCATCTAAATGGCCAAAGGGCAGATAATCCAGGTACACTTATACCTACTCAGCCTTCCAACCTCTTTTTCTTAATTCTGTTTATTCTTAAGCAAAAATGTCAGAGACTGGCCGCAGAATGCCTGCACTTTAGAGACAACAAAGTCTGGTCTAGGAGGCAATGGCCCCTGGGGATTCCGGTCAAGGGCATCACCTGGTCAGCAAAGCCTCTGTGGGTGGCTTGTGATGAGCTGAGCTCCGAAGCAAGTTACATGACAAACAGCAAAGTGGGGGTGGAGGATTCAGCACACACAGGCGGCAGCTTTCTGTGATGGACACGGGAAACTGTTTCATCCTCAAGGTCCGTTCCGTTAACTGGGCCCCTAGCCTAAACTGGGGGACCTTGTGGTTACTCACAGCAAGTCTTCAGGGTGGGGCTTGGGATAGATTTCAATGAAAGGGAAGGCACTGAGCCGCAGACTCTGATGGCAACCACTATCAGAGAGAAGCTCCCTCAAGTGCAACCTCAAATCAACAGCAAGATCCCTATTACAGTGCCATGGAAGCAAACATCTGTAATACCAGCACCAGGAGGTGAAGGCAGGACGGTCAAGGGGTCAAGGTAGCTAAATTTAAGACCAGCCTGGGTTACATAAAACCCATCTCAAAACGAAACACTGAAGCCAGGCATAGTGGAGCACACCTTTAATCTCAACACTCCAGAGGCAGAGGCAGGTGGATCTCTGTGAGGTCAAGACCAGCCTGGTCTACTATATAGTTCCAAGACAGCTAGAGCTACATAGTAAAATCCTGTCTAAAACAAACAACAAAAGAAACACTGTATGGAGATTAATAACTGCGTTCTAGCTGCCAATTCATAATTATTTGCAGTCAGGAGTAGTACACAATTGTACTCCCAAGACTTAGGAGACTGAGGTCTCAAGTTCAAAGACAGCCTAAGCAACACACTAAGACATCTCAAAAAACTTACTGAAACATTGGTCATTATAGCCCAGTGGCAGAGTACTTACCAAGTACATTCAAGGTCCCAAGTTCAATTCTTCAGCACCCAGTACCACAAAAAATAAAATTCAGATGAAGTTAAGAGGAAATAAAACTAACCTAAAAATAGTTCTTTGAAAGGAGAACATTATCTGTCCAACCTGAACAGCACTCCAAATAGCACATGTGGAGTACCTCTGGTCAGTCATTGGGTATGGAAGCCTGCAGTAAAATGGCTTCTACAACAGCTGACCACAGAGGCGATGGGGTCGGGGCAGTTGGGGTGTGAAGGTGTGGGTATGGCTGTCAGGATTTCTGAGGTCTCTGCCTGCTACCTAGTAGAGGAAACAGCTGCAAGTCGCTGAGAAACAGAGGGACAAGACATTCCAGGGGGACCTGAGGCCCACCCACTCCCATCGATGGGAACAGCACTGAGATGACTTCTGTAGAACTGGGAGAAACATCTGTAATCTTCTGGGGATTGGGTATCATTTAGCACTCCTCAGTTCCAGTGTGAGCCGACAGGAAGCCAGGCAGGAAAGCTGCTTTGTGGCTTTAGATGCTGAGGCCTGAAGGCTGAGTGTGAAGTGTGCCTTATGCCTGGTAAGGCAGGTTGTCCAGGCTGTTTCAAGTGTAGTCCTAGAGTGGCCTCAGATGCAGAGAGACTGCACGGAAGTACAGCTTAGAAGGCTCTGCCTCCCCACAGGTCAGTACAGGAAAGGCTGCTATCTCAATGGCCACTCAATATTCTCCCAGAATAAGATACTGGGATTGAGTCAGTCCCTCTGGCTTCAAGTT
The DNA here is from genome assembly GCA_004025045.1 of Sigmodon hispidus. Classification (NCBI taxonomy): domain Eukaryota; kingdom Metazoa; phylum Chordata; class Mammalia; order Rodentia; family Cricetidae; genus Sigmodon; species Sigmodon hispidus. Next base: position 16,177 of record PVIH01014602.1, on the reverse strand, counting down.
CCAAGAGGCCAGTGTATGACAGAAGCTGGCTTCATCACTCCCCTTTCCTGGAAGCAGTCATTGCCAATTTCATCTACCAGAAAAGGGATAACCAGGTCTCCCTCACAAAGGTACCATCTGTAGTTAGTGGGCCTCTATTACCTGATGTAGAAGAAAAGTCCATCTGCTACAGACTGGAGGGCCCACCTGTCTAACCCTGTCCCCAAGTGAGATTTTATGACGTGAGTTTCCTCAGTTTGCCCCAGTCCTGTCATGTCAGTACAAAGATGTTATCTGAAACAAAGAAAAGCATGCTATCAAATCTCAAAGCTACCTGGATTCTTCAGGCCAGGGGCACAGTGCAAACCAGCAGCAGCATCACAGAAAGCATCAGGGGCATCCCCAGAGTCAGTGCAAGTACAGTACTAATGGGCCAATAGACACATGGCCTATTTCCAACCCTGACAGTCTGTGACCAGGGATAAAGTCATGTCTGAAGCTGAATCCTCAACTGTAAAATCACAGGACTGTACTTTCAGGTCTCTACAGGTCAGAGTGGCCACCCAAACTAAGTCTGGGCCTCTAACATATTAACATTTAGAAGTGGGTATATATAAAATTATAAATGGAATGTATTTGTTAGGAGAGAGGGAGGAAGAGAGGGAGGGAGGGAGGGAGGGAGGGAAAGACAGAGAAAGAAACAAGAAAGAAGAAATTGGGCCTAATGGCATAGACCTACTATTCCAGCTACCCTGGAGACGGAGGCAGGAGGATTCCAAGTTCAAGACCTGCCTGGGCAACCTAGTAAGGCCACCTCAAAATAAAAGTAAAAAGGCTAGAAATACAGCCAAGTGCTAACCTTGCCTACAAACATGAAATCCTGGGTTCCATACCTAATCCTAAAAAAGTAAAAAAATTAAAAAGCAAGTTTTATAAACCTCTGGATATAAACATTTGTTGGTGCTCATAACTGGGCCACATATGGTAGCATGCACCTATAATCCCAGTCCTCAGAAGGCAGAGGCAGGAAGATGCTGAGTTCTATGTTGTGTCCAGTGTTCAGTTCACACAGGTTGGGGGAGGAAACAGTCACTCTAGGATAATTCTTAGCTTTTGTGGCTGCAGAGGGCTGCAGGGACTCAGCTTCTGGTGAACTGACTGTAGCTTTGCAAAAGACTTTTTTATTGTTATATACAATTCACACCTTTAGCAAGTCAATTTCCACATAGCAAAACCTCCTATCTGAAGCTCCACCAAGGAGACAGATGCCAAAAAGCAATTCTCAGCCACAGAGCCTCTTGGTTTCACTTAAGCTTTAAACCTTTAGGAAACTCAGCAAAAGCTCAGGAATCAAACTAGCTGCAAACTTCTGCTACACTTCTGTGCTAGCCTGAGCCATGTCAGAAGAGGAGCGCCAGAGAGACAGCTCAGAGGTTAAGAGCACTTGCTGCTCTTGCAAAGGACTTAAGTTTGGTTCCTAGCATCCACACCAGGCAACTCACAAGCACCTGTAACTCCAGCTCCACAGGAGCTGACACTCTTCGGAGTCCATGGGCATGTGCACTAATTCCCACCTGCATACACACAATTAAAAATAAACACTAGAAGGAAAAGAGCTGGGGATGTGGGGCTGGAGCTCAGTTAGTCAAATGCTTGCCTAATATGGAGGATTTGGATTTGACCCACAGCGCCACAGGAATTGGCCAGGTGTGGTGGTATATACCCATCACCCCAGCACTTGGAAGGCAGAGACAGGAGTAAAGCTCCAGGCCATCAAGTTTGAGACCAACTATGGGATTACATGAATCTCTGCAACAGTCATAGAGGAAAAGCTTAGAATTACAAACACATCTTTCAAAATGACTCCCCTGATTCAGTGCTAAACAAAATGATCCTTTTCAAAGATGTATTTTAAGTGTCTGAGTGTTTTGCCTACATGTATGTATGTGTGTGCCCATGAGCATGCCTGGTGACCTCAGAGGGCAGATTTTGGCTCACCTGAAAATGAAGGTACTAAGAAGCTTATGAGCCATCATGTGGTGCTAGGAACTACACCCAGGAAAGAGCAAGATGAGTCTTCTCACCAGCCCCAGCAAAATAATCTTCTAAGGTGCTATAGATATGACTCAGCAGGTAAAGAAAAGTGCTAGCCAGCAAGCCTGGCAACCTGAGTTGGATCCTTGAAGAGCTCTTGCAAGTTCCTGATTCCACACACAGCCATGACACATGTGCCTACGGAATAAGTAAGTAAATGTGGAAAAGGTTAGTATTAAATAAAATGACACTGAAGTTTATGTGAAAAATAAGCTTACAACACAGAAGGCTTCTCAACACACACACACACACACACACACACACACACACTCGCAAAATCTAAAAACACTTGGCATTTATCTGCCAGGCATTTTGACTGTCACTGGATCACCTCAATACAAATTAGACAATATTATTGTCCCAATTTACAAAACCTGAGGCTTGTGCAAAGAAGTACCTCCTGCACAGCCACACAGTAAGGAGTCAAGGTCCTAGGAGCTGCCTGTGCTTCTTGATCAGCCGGCAGAAGAGAACTGAAGACTCAACTACATTACAGGAATTTACTTTATAATTCAAATCTATGGAAAGTATTTCCTTGGTTAGCAGAATACTTGTGTTAAATTAAATTCTTGATAGATCAAAATTTTAAGCCAGGGAGCTGGAGAGATGGCTCTGCAGTCAAGAGCACTTACTTCTCTTGTAGAAGACCTGGGTTTGGTTCCCAGCAGCCACCGTGGATGGCTCACAACCACTCAGGTCTCAGGGGATTCAAGACCCTCTTCTGGACTCCTGGGCACCTCTATAAATATGGTACATCTGATGGATAAAGGCATACACACATACACTAAAAAGATGTTCTAGGGGGCTGGAGAGATGGCTCAGAGATTAAAAGCACCAACTGTTCTTCCAGAGGTCCTGAGTTCAATTCCCAGCAGCCACATGGTGGCTCAAAACCATCTATAATGAGATCTGGTGCCCTCTTCTGGCACACAGGCAAAATGTTGTATACATAATAAATAAATCTTAAAAAAAAAAAAGTTCTGATCTTGAAATGAAGAGTCTTCAGGCAGGATATAAAACCCAGAATCCAGTTGTTTTTTGCTTTTTTTTTTTTTTTTAAAAAAAGACAAAATAAAAATGTAAATTTTGTTGAGTGGACGGAACTAAACTAACCAACTGCCATTATGTTTTGAACTAAGGAATATACCTTCCAATAAAGTTATTAAAATGTAAAAAAAAAAAATGTAAATTTTGGACTAGCAATATGGCTCAGTGGTAAGAAAACTTGCCTCCAAACCTGATGACCTGAGCTCAGAGATTACTGACTTCTTAGAAGCAGTCAGGATCCACACACTACCACAAAACCATACACACTAACACACACAAGCATTCAAAATAAATGTACTTTTAAAATGTAAAGTTCTGATACAACTTTTTTTCCAAAAAATTAATTACTAAATGAAAAGGAAAACTCCTTTTAAGCTTCCACAAAATTTCTAATAAATACTAAGTAAAGGGCCACAGCCCACAACACATAGGAAACATAAACAGTATGTTAAAGAAGAACACATAAAAACCAAATGAAACTATCTTTCATTAATCACTCTAGCAAAAACTAAATGAGGTACTATCTAATGTCTGTCAATATAGGAACAGGAAAGACAGCTGGCAATTTAACAATCTGTCAGAACTGTAAATACATTCAGACATTTAAAGCAGAAGGTCCAATGCTGGCAACGAGCTTAAATGGCTGTAAATCATGTGAGTGTTCACTATCACATTACTTAGAAAACTGAAAACCTAAACACTCACCAATTAAAAATGTGGGTAAACAAACTTTAAGACCATATACAGAAGTAAATGCTATAAAATTCTATTTTTTAAATGTATGTATATATATATATATGGGAATGAAGACATGCTTAATATATTAAATAATAAACATTAAGCCTATGTATTCTCAAGCAAAAAAAAATCATATATACATACACAGAAAACTTATGGGAAGCTAATCAAAAGATATTCTGTAATGATTAGCTCTATAAAGTCCAAACGGGACACAAGAAGAATTTGGCATTTCTATTTGAGCTTTTCTTTAATACAGGATACACACACACACACACACACACACACACACACACACACACACATGCACACAACCTCAACACCCCTTTTTAAAAAACTCAATGAAAAAAATATCTCACATTGAACAATAAAGACGCAAACTTCCAGATACTTTTTTTTCAAACATTTACTGAACACAACACCATTTTCCTTTTACACAGCAAAGTTGTTAGTTTCAAATTAGCTGAGCCATTAGGACTGTCAATTGCCATAAAATCAAAAGTGATTCTACATGTCAAACTCAAACAGAAGACATCATGCAATATATAAATCACTGATAGACCTCAGGTGCAGTCAGCAAGGTTACTATGCTTATTAAAGTCACATAAATGGCTTGACAAGAGTGCACAAGAGAATGACATCACTGGCTTGTAACAAACCATGTGAATTACTAGACTACAACTATGTAGTTCCTCTGCACCAAGGACAGAAGGATGCGGTGACCATTACAAAGGACAGAGTCTTTCCAATAGGTTAAGGCCAGATTTTACTCCCCAGCTATGTACCTCTGAAAAGACTGGTTAGAAAAGCTGGAGGGAGAGAAGAGGATCCCCTTCATCTTTTCTCCTCTACCAATTACTGAGCAACAACAAAAAAAGCCATGCACACATTTTACATCACCCGATAAAAAAGAGATACAAAACCTGTTTCCTTGCCTTGCAGGCTTGCATCCTCATGCCTTCATCTTTCTCATGAGGCTACTACTCATCCCATGATTCACCCCTAAAGGAAAGCTGACAGTAATTTAGCAGTAGTCACCCCTACAACACATCAAAGATATATTCCCCATAACCATCAAGCCACTGTCCCTTCCCATTAACACATTAACACAAAGGTACACTCCACAAACCTAGGACTAGAGACCACATTTACTTTACATTTGTAGAAGTCAATGTTCCAGCATTGTCACTGTGGGATTTGTTCCAGATCCCAGGGGATGTTGTATGCCCTGACCCATCTCAAGGTTTGGGCAGGTCTACCAGAAAAGTCTAAGGAAGCCCCTCTGAGTGTATCCATAGTTAAGAGGCTGTCAGATGATATCAGAATGGAGCTGTGCACTTTCAAAGTACAAGTGGGCACAGCTTAGCATCTGGACTGAAGTCTGTTCACAGAGCAAAAGCAGAGTTGAAGGTTTTACTCCCCCCTATTAATGTTGCAGAAAGTCTTTGTCAGTGAGAAGGGTGTGTTCCTGAGCCCACTGACATCTGGATAGCTGATAAAGAACGACTCAGATTTTTATAACTGTCATAATGGAGCACAGGCACTTTCATCCACCTACTCAAAAGTTCAGCCACTGGCTGCTTCTCAACCAGCAAAGGACAGACAACTCTGTCCTCTGGCTGCCCCTATTCCAAGAATAAAGAAACTCTTCTTGGATTATCCAAAGCGGCCTGATTTTGAAGAGCTGCCTTAACTAAGAAAAATGCTATTAACACCCAATTGTTCTCTGGAACTTGAATTTTCAGTAACATTTGTCTTTTAGGGAGGCAATGCTCCCAAATCATGGTTTATGCAGTCAAACAATGCTGTCATACTTAAGTCCTCACAATCACCCTTTATCAACTATTAGTATAATGGGATCGAAACCCTTCTCAGAAACTAGCAAAACCAAAGCTTGGCAGATGAACCACTTTGGGGTTTGCATGCTTAAAGTACCCACAGTGGGGAACCTCAGACAGTTGGGCTGTGAGAGCAATCAGGGTGGGCTGTAAAAAGCCACAGTGTCAGAGTCAGTTACCCCTTCTTCAGCAAGAGGGATGGGTTTGCTGTCCAGATTGGGGTTAGTCACTGATGCGTAAGTGTTTAATTCTTAGCTGCATAAAAAGTGGAAAGCACCCTCCTGCACTCCTGGCTCATTCAAATTTATGTGACAATTTACATGATAGAGCAGTGTTCTGGGAAATCGCTAACACTGCCAAAAAGTCAGAATTCAAAGCATGATTCTACCAATCACAAACATCAAATGGCAGACATGTCTGCAGGAGACAGCCTGGTGAGCTAGCTACAAAGCTACCACCTTTCACACCTATTTATTTTTCTTTAAAAACAAAAGTTTATGGAACATTTGGCTGAGCTTATTTTTAAAGAATTCTACCAAAAACAAATAATGAAAAAGCCAGGCATGAAAATCATTTCTTCTAATAATGGCTTTATACAGGTATTCCCCAATACAAATCTGGAGTGACATCACAGACAGAATTAGACCCTCAGATCGAGTGCACAATGTGCAACTACAGTTTAAACAAATCTAGAGTGTGCCATAGGCATGGTTCAGTTTGCTCTTCCCTCTTAGCCCTGTCTTCCCCCTTCAAGACTATCATTAAATTCTATCTCTGAATATGCACATATTATCATTATCCTCATATATAAATGTCTAGAACAGTATTGGTCCTGGGTAATGAAGGAGAAAACTGTTTTTAAAACATGCAACATTATCTGATATTTTAAGTTTGGGTGCTTAAAAACCATACACATTAAAAAACAGAACCAACTGAATACTAAGCGTCACAGCTATTCCTCACTGCCCCTATCCGGCCTCAGAGTCCAAAAAGGAAAGACTTGACCTGAGCCTGGGCAGAGGCAGGACAGACTCACCTGTGCAATTTGTCATCTCTTCCACGCCACTGAGAGCTGCCAGAGTAAGGGGAGACATTATCTCCTTGAGTCATGTCAGGAGGGTCAAGGTCAGAACTTCCCAAATTAGGGTCACTCCAATACCTCCCATTAAGCCATCGGAAAAAGCCTTCCTTGTAAACTCTCATTAGGAAAATAGAAGTCTATTACCATGAAAGAATTCACCATCAGAACACTCCTAACTGAAGCAACAACACAAGGAAGCACAACTACAGCAATCATGTCTCACACCCTCAGAGCAGGAAGTTTTAAGTCTCTCCTGCCCTCTCAGGTACTTCATTTTGTGGGGTATCTCTGGTAAGGCCCTAGGTGCTGATTTTGGCTTGGTCTTTTTTTATACCGCTCTAACTGCAACCTCCCTCATACATATTTTAAAAAGCAATATCCACAGGTAAAATGTTTGTGAACTCTTAAAGGTTGTTTAAAATTTATATCTGATGTTGCATCATGACAATGCTTTTCTCTAAAGGAAAACAAGAAGCTGAGGGTCTCTGCTTATGGTACCATGCACTAAGAGTAGCTCAGGCATTCATTTGGCACTAGAGAAAAATTACAGGAACAACTAGTTTTACTTTCATTATCATTCCCAGCATCAGTAGAAGCAGGTGTTCAACCTTCAACTTGAATTTCTGTGATGCTCAAGAAAAGAAAAGAAAAAAAATCTCAGAATACTCAAGAACTGAAATGTTGCTGATAAAAGCAAGCAAAAACCAAAGACCTCAGTACCACATTCTGTGGTAGAAGAGTCTACAGCTCTGAGATATACCTTCCGTGTGGCATTGAGAATCATTTTCCTCATCAAATACTTCATTTCCTACACCCTACTCCTGGTGTTTCTACATCTTACAATGAACTAAGTAAAAAAGTCCCAAGTGTGTCCTCATTCATCTTATAGCTAACAGGGAGACAGACATAAATGCCCTCTAGAAAGGCAGTTTCCAAATTTTAAAGATACAACACAAGAGGAAAAGGGCTAAAGGGGCCAAAACAGAATATATCTAGCTATACTGTGACAATGTTTCATAATACAGTGTGCTCCTTATTTAGGTCTGTGAGCCAAAAATCAAATGCATGACTGTAATTTAGATCCACCATTACAAGGTCACCGAAGAACTCAAACCGAAGGATGGAGTCTAGCAATATCCACAAAGTTGAGCTAAGATCACCAGTTAGAAGACACTACCCAGCAGAATGCAATCATTTCCATGAATTCAACTTCCCAACAATAATCGCACATAATTTTCAGATTAATAATCAATAACTAAGTGTTGAGTCCTCCTGGTGTAAAATGTGCTGGATCATTCTGCACGCAGTGAGAGAGAACCATCCACGCAGGGCACGAGTATCTCCCATTGCACTCAAGGTTCCTTTTTAGTTCATTTTCTTCATGAAATCCTCAAAACCGCTGCACAGATGACAAGCTGACATCAGCTTAACAAAAACACTTTTGTAGTCAGCTGTTTAAAACATCAATTTTAAATCACAAATGCCCCCTATTACACAAGATCTTACATTCATTCCTTAAAAAAAAAAAAAAAAAAAAAGCAAGCAAGAAAGAAAAAGAAACAAATGTCCAAACACCTTCCAGTTACACCTGAACCACAGTGCTCTCTGTTTAGTGTGCTGAAATCAATACATGAGACAAAGCCAAACGGAACCAAGGGCAGATGGGCTGAAAGGGTAGTGGAAAAAGGACAATTTATGAACACATACTTCTATTGTCTGTGATTAAAGTCCTTTACTTTTTAGCACCACATTAAACGATTTTACACATCCAGTCACTTAATGAAATCCAACAAACTCTTCAAGAGTCCGGGGGATCTGGTCTTGGTAGTTAATGTCATTAGCCCGAACTGCTCGGGCAGCCAGGCACTTGAGGCTCATCTTCATCTGAGTTTTAAGTAGTATCTCAGACACCCCAGTCGTACTTTTGTCTAGTGGAGTCTTATTCTGCTTGTTTGTCATGTCGGTGTGAGCGCCAGCCTCCACAAGGCTGATGATGATGGAGTGCAAGGTCAGAAAGTCACTGATGGGCCTGTTGTACTGGACGATAATGTGGAGGGCACTGTTCCCCTCATTGTCCACAGCATTTACCTCAGCACCACAGTCCAGCAGAAGCTTTGTGACCAGTGCATTGGGAAAGCTGCAGACGTCGTTAGTGTGGAAATCATCAACTGGAGTGTTGGAGTTGACAGCCAGGTGTAGCAAGGTGAAACCTTCCCTTGTTCTGGGATCTAGGTGGATCAAGTTGTAGATCTGCTTGTTAATTCTGCATTGGTCTTCTTCACTGCACTGTGTCTTGGTGGAGATGCACACCAGGTACAGAAAGGTATAGAGGTTACACTCATAGTTGTCCATGGCACTGTGGACATCAGCATCGGAGATATTTTTAACTCTGTTCATGCTCTGCTCTATTTCCAAAACACTGCATCTCAGAACGCATTCTATGTCTGGGGCCTTCACAGCTTCATTGAGGTGTATCATCTGTGAGAAGACTTGAGCAAATCGAAGCAGATCCTTGTGAGTGTTTCTATTACCTTTCTGCCTGAGGTGTAGCGCATGAAGCCACAACTTGATGCACTGCTCAAACTCCATGTTATCAGCATAGACAGCCCCTCTGTAAATGATGGGGTGGGAAACATCAATGTTGTCAGCACCTAAAATCCGTTCCCGCACTATAAGGCCCTCCATGTGAAGAGCATCTCTGTCTTGCCGAATGGCCTCCAGTTCCTGGGGGTTCCTACACTCAGTTCTGTTCCCATAAGCATGGATGGGTGGAAGAACCTCTTTTTCAAGAATGTTGTCACCATCCTGAAATCTCTCCAGCATGGCTAAATACAAATAGTGGTATGTCTTCATGATGTCATAGTTCTCACGGTCATTTGCAAACGAGGCACCCAAAAGCTCCAGGGCTTCAATCCGACTTCTGCGGTCACAATCGGCATGAGAGAGCAACAGTTCAACAACATCAGCTTTACAGCTTTCAGCAGCTACCTTCAACGGTGTCATCCCATGGCCATTCACCACTATGGCAGCTCGCCATTTTATCAGCTCTTTCACAATGTTAATGTGACCAGCTTCAGCTGCAAAGTGCAATGCCGTGGCTCCACAGTGTGCTTTAGCATTGGGATCAGCACGCTGTTCTAAAAGGTATCTGACCACATCAGTGTGCCCCTTATATGCTGCGATCATTAGGCAAGTGTTGTCATATTTGTTGGCGATGCTGATATTGGCATTATTTTCAACCAAATACTTTACAATGTCCAGTCTGCCATCAAAGCATGCTGCCCGCAGTGGGGTCGAGTTAGTGACTGTGGTGTGGTTCACATTGGCTCCATGGCTGACTAGAAGTTTAACAACTTCAAAATGTCCGGCTCCCGCAGCACACCAAAGAGCAGTAGCACCATCAATGACATACCTACACACAGAAAGAACAGTCAGTCAGACAATGGGCTCACAGGTCCTGACAGGTTTAAAAGGGTACATTCACAGAAACTAACCAGAATGCCACTCTTCCAAATATTAATAAAGTATCAGTTTGGGTACAAATAAAAACAAGTAATTTCAGTAAAGCACTTTATACTAGTCTGAAATCAATAAAATTGTTTTTAAATCTAAAGAATATTCTCTACTCTCATTCAGAAAACACAAGAGGGGCTGATGCCAGGTATGATGGCACACATCTTTGTTCCCAACATTTGAGAGGCACAGGCAGGTGGATCTCTGTGAGTTCAAGACCAGCCTGAACTACAACGTTAAGTTCCAGGATAGCCAAGGCTGTTAAACAGAAAAACCATCTCAAAAAAAAAAAAAAAAAAAAAAAAAAAAAAAAAAAAAAAAAAAAAAAAAAAAAAAAAAAAAAAAAAAAAAAAAAAAAAAAAAACCACACACACACAAAAAGGAGGGGCTGGGAAAATGGCATAATGGGAAAAGTACTTGCTGTACAAGCAAGAAGGCCCAAGTTTAAATCTATAGAACATACTTGGTGTCAAGAGAGGCAAGTGTCGGGGCTGGAGAGATGGCTCAGCGGTTAAGAGCACCGTCTGCTCTTCCAGAGGACCCGGGTTCGATTCCCAGCACCCACATGGCAGCTAACAACTGTCTGTAGTTCCAGTTCCAGGCAAACACCAAGGCAAATAAATAAATAAATAAAGTTTAAAAAAAAAAAAAAAAAAAACAAGAGAGGCAAGTGTCTATTATCCTAATGTTACTGTGAGCTGGGGGATAGACAAGAGAATCCCCAGAAGCTATGGGCCAGTGTACATGACATCTAACAACAAAGTAACCAAGGAAGCACACAGCCTCCAGGGACCAGCTTTCCCACTTAGGAAAACACCTCCAGTTCCTACATAATGTTCTGTTAGATGTTGCTTTAGGGAGAAAATAAAAAATAGCAGATGATTAGCCCTAAGATAGCAGTTCTCAACCTATGAGTTGTTATCCCTTAGCAAACCTCTATCTCCAAAAATATTTACATTATAATTCATAGCAATAGCAAAATATAAAGAAGCAACCAAAGTAATTTTGTGGTTGAGAGCATCACAGCATGAGAAACTGCTATTAGGGTTGCAACATTAGAAAGGTTGAGAACCACTGCCCTAAGACTATCTGAGCTATAGCAACAAGAATGGACAATCACTGGTCCATACAATACAGACAGTTGTATATCGCCTTCCTTTGGGAAAGGTACTGGATGCACATGGAGACTTACTAAACAAATATGCTCAGCATGTAAACATAATGCTCTATATAATAAATGTGCTTTTTTAGCATGCTATGAAAAGTAAAAATATGTGTGTATATACTATGTCTGTATATATTCCTAAAGCAAATCATTACTATCAAGGGGTATCAAGTACTATCCAGGTACCTCCCTGACTTGACATTGCAGACACTGAGGCTTTGGTTACCAGCTACTGAGGGCCTCTGCTATTGGCAGGGTTTGCAAACTCTGTAGAGTTTAGGTTAAGTCAGGTTCTTCTGACAAGTCTAACCTTTCTCACTTTCCCCCCAATCTCCTTCTCCTAATTTTAATCCTACTGAAAATGGTTTCACAGAACCTCAAAAGATTTTTGCTAGGGGGCTGGAGAGATGGCTCAGCGGTTAAGAGTGCCGTCTGCTCTTCCAGAGGACCCAGGTTTGATTCCCAGCACCCACATGGCAGCTAACAACTGTCTGTAGTTCCGGTTCCAGGCAAACACCAAGGCAAATAAATAAATAAAGTTTAAAAAAAAAAAAAAAAAAAGATTTTTGCTAACCACTCCAGTTTCTCATAATTTTGAAGGCTGGAAACCCAAGACCATCAGTCAGCAGATTTGGGTTTTGAGCCTTCTCCCTTGCATGAGTTCATTTTCCTGCTCTTCTGTGTGTCCATGTCCCTGCTTCCCTTGTTTCTCTTCCTTATAACACTGTTCTTACTATAGTCCTGCTTTCAATAATAAACATTCTCTCTAGGTTCCATAGAGAGATAAGTACTAAGGCAGGTTTGAGGTGATCATGTCCTTTAATAATGTAGCTACTCAAAACAAGGCAAGATGGAGGAATAGGGAATAAACACCATGAGCAATCCCCCATTATATAGCTAAGCCAGCCTAATCAGTAGATATCTCAGGTTGGTTCCAAACTCATGTGAGTCCTGCCTCAGCCTAAGTGCTGGAATTACAGACACGTCCCATTTTCCAGAAGCATATCAACTTTCAAAACAAACAAACAAACAAAACCTTTATATTTTATGTATGAATGCTCCACATTTATACCTGAATGCCAGAAGAGGGCATCAAATCCTACTATAGATGGTTCTGAGCCATTTGCTGGGACTTGAACTCAGGACCTCCGGAAGAGCCAGTGCTCTTAACCTGAGCCGCCTCTCCAGCCACGCATATTAACTTTTTAATACTGTCTTTGATGATCAGAAATTTTTATTGCTGTGAATTTTTAACCTTTTCTTTATTTTTAAGAAACTATGATCAATCCTAAAATTATTGAGGTAGTCCATGATCCCTTTGAGAGCTTTTAGGGTTTTTTTTGGTTTGGTTTTAGTTTTTCAATACAGGGTTTCTTTGTGTAGTCCTGGAATTCACTTTGTAGACCAGGCTGTCCTTAAACTCAGAGTCTATCTTCCTGCCTCTGCCTCCTGAGTACTGGAATTAAAGGCATGAGCCACCACTTCCTGGCAGTCTATGATCTTAAAAAAAAAAAAAATGCATTTATTTGGGAAGGGAAGGTACATATGTCAAGATCAGAGGACAATTCTCAGGAATCAATTCTCTCCTTCTACCAGGTAGTTTCATGGGACTAGACTCAAGTTGTCAGGCTTGGAAGCAAGCACTTTTACCATCTAAGCCATCTTGTCAACCCTAAGGTAGTCTATGAAAGAAAAAAAAAAAAGAGAAGAAGGGAAGGAAGAAGAGAGGGGGAGGGGGGAGAAAAAAGTCTAAGTGTTTCCTTTTTAACTTTTAAATATTTTATTTATTTTTTTGAAACTTTATTTTATTTGCCTTGATGTTTGCCTGGAACTACAGACAGTTGTGAGCTGCCATGTGGGTGCTGGGAATTGAACCCCAGGTCCTCTGGAAGAGCAGACGGTGCTCTTAACCACTGAGCCATCTCTCCAGCCCCTATTTTATTTATTTTTATGTATATGGGTATTTTGCCTAATGTCTGTCTGTATACCACATGCATGCAATGCCTATCAGATCCCTGAAGCTGGAGCTACAGGTGGTTGTGAGCCTCTATCTCTGTGCAGTGCTGGGAATCACACCCAGGTCCATGAAAGCTTTCGTTTACCATGTGAGCTAAGAACAAAGGCTGACTGACTTTCTCCCACACAAACTGTTAATTGCTCCCACACTGTTTATTTAGAAAGTGTGACTCCTACCTGAATTTTTTTTTAAACTTTATTTATTTATTTGCCTTGGTGTTTGACTGGAACTGGAAACTGGAACTACAGACAGTTGTGAGCTGCCATGTGGGTGCTGAGACTAGAACCCAGGTCCTCTGGAAGAACAGTCAGTGCTCTTAACCGCTGAGCCATATCTCCAGCCTCCCCCCATCTGAATTTCACTGGAGTTTTTCTTCCCTTCCATGGTGCTGGAGACTTGAATCCAGGTTTCACACACCCTAGGCAAGCATTCTACCACTGAACTACATTCCTAGTCTCACTGGAACCTTTTTCATTAGCCAGTGACTTCAAGTGAGTTTATTTCTGGAATGTTATCTTGATACATTGTTTTATTCTTGGATCAGTGACACAATTATGCAAGTTTCTAATTTTTTCTTCAAAATTATCTTAGTTACATTTCCACATACTTTTAGGGTTGGCCTGCCAGTTTTTACACAGGTGCGAGTGCATATGTAACCTGCTAGTGTGACTGGGCTTAACAGCAAATGTATAGATCCCTTCTGTGGAAGTTACACTCTGAGGCTCTGAGACTTCTAAACCATGAACTAACTTGAGAGTCTGCTTGTTACTTTCTATTTATCACAGAGATATTTTGTAATTCTTAGTGCAGAAGTCTTGTACATTTTTCTTTTGGTTTGCTACTAGAATGATTATTTTATGATACTATTGCAAATGGTATGTTGTGACAATATAAAAATTTTAATTGAACTCTGTATATTAAGTAAAATTTAAATATACTAATTTTAATTTGAATAAATTTCAATTAGTCAATTGTTGGTAAAGGCATAGTTGGCAATCATGAAGTTAATTCTCATCTAACATTTCACTGACTCTTCCAAATTTGGTGATTTCTCTACACCAGGCTAACCTAGAAATTGCTATGTAGTTCAGGCTGGCCTCAACTGGTAATCCTCTTGGCAAGCCTCTCAAGGACTGGGATTACAAGTAAGCACCATCATGCAGGTCCCGATTAATTCTTTGGTTAACAAGTAAATAATGAAAAAGTGGTATTTTAGGCTGGGTATGGTGACACAAGCCTAAATGGGAGTTGGAAGTAGAAAGATCATAAGTTTGAGGTCAGTCTTGGCTATACAATGAGCCATTAGTAACTTTCTTTTGTAAAAAGATGAATGAGTAAATGAATGAATGAAAATACCTTGTCTTACTTCATTTTTGAGATACAGTCTCACTATGTAGCCTCTAGCTGGCCTAAACTTGCTATGTTCCTGGACTCTGCCTCCCAAGTGAGAAAAGGTATATTTTAATTGCTAGACTTAAAAATAACCTATGTAAAGGACCTATTTTAATGTAACACTTCTTGAGATTTAAATAGCTTATATTTGCATTCCTAGCATATAACAATTTCTTTTTTATTTATTTATTAAGTATACAGTATACAGAAGAAGGTACCAGATATCATTATAGATGATTGTGAGCCACCATGTGGTTGCTGGGAACTGAACTCAGGACCTCAGGAAGAACAGTCAGTGCTCTTAACCTCTGAGCCACAATTTCATCTTTTTAAAACCAATACATATAATACAAAACAACTAAGGATGCAGCTCAGCTGTAGAGTGCTTGCAGAGCATTTGCAAAGGCCCTGGGTTTAACCTTCCTACTCCTCAAATATACACACTAAAAAGCAACAGCTCCCCGTGCGTGCGTGCGTGCCGTGCGTTGCCCACATCCACAGAAGCTGATTACAAATGGTTCAGCCACTTCATATGGATTCTGGGAACCAAACCTGGGTTCTCTGGAAGAGCAGTACAAGCTCTTAATAGCTAAGCCCCCTTTTAAACATTAGGAAGAGGAAATAAAACAAAAAGCAACTAGATTAGTTTAATGATCTCAAATTTTCCACAATCTATGGTGAAAAGGTAAAAATCAAATTTCAGGCCTTGAATTAGAGCTCTTCCTGCCTCTAATTCCTGAGAGCTCTGATTAAAAGCATGCACCATCACACCCATGCTCATAATGACATGAATGTGGAGATCAGAGGACAACTTGCAATAATTGGCTCTTTCCTTCCACCTTGTGAATTCCAAAGATTAAATTCAAGTAAGGTGGTAAGCACCTTACCCCATTAAGCCATCTTGCTAGCCCCTCACTTTTTATAATGGAAAGTACTTGATCACTTTACTGTTTCTCCTGGGATAGTCTGGGAATTTCCATTTTTCCTTTATTCATATAAAAATGTGACAGAAGCCGATTGGTGGTGGTGGTGGTGGTTCCAGGACAGGCTCCAAAGCTACACAGAAAAAACCTGTCTCGAAAAACCAAAACCAGGGGCTGGAGAGATGGCTCAGAGGTTAAGAGCACTGGCTGGGGGCTAGAGAGATGGCTCAGCAGTTAAGAGCACCGTCTGCTCTTCCAGAGGACCAAGGTTCAATTCCCAGCACCCACATGGCAGCTAACAACTGTCTGTAGTTCCAGTTCCAGGTAAACACCAAGGCAAATAAATAAATAAATAAAGTTTAAAAAAAAAAAAAAAAAAAAAAAACAAAA
>PVIH01014601.1:0-53041 GCA_004025045.1 Sigmodon hispidus | reverse complement strand
ATTAAATATTTTAAAAAGTTTCCCCAGTGAAAATACTTTCAAAGACAAAATATGAATTTCTTTCAATTTAATTATAGTGATTAACATAATTTATCCTTTATCACATTCTTGAAATGTAACAGCTTGTGGACTACAAAAAGACTAATCACAGAATGACAAGACACAATGTCCATAGTACATAAGGTCTTAGACATTAATGTAAATGTACATTATACAAAAAATACTAACGTTCAGTCATATTGCTCTCAAAGAATTACATGTTTTTATGAAACACTGATAAAATATGGAGAAAAGAGTATTCATAGATATGCAGAAGTCACAAAATACACACAGTTGTAGTTAAAAGAATTGTGTTTGACGGAATAGAAAAGACCATGTAGATATCTATCATTAAAGCTGAACATTAACTCAGGTTCTATACTTACTTCTAATTTTAAATGAATATACAAAAACATTAAAAAGTGAGAGAATAAAGACAGATTTCATCAGTAAATTAAGATAATAATTACAAATTCTTAAACTTCTATATTTTCTCACAATTGAATTGGTGGTGAACAGGCTTAAACACTTCTCTATAATTAAAAATACATGGATTAAGTCGTAAAAGTGACTTTTTTCCTAAAAAGTGCTTTGTCCCTGACATGAGGAATCACATTCCTATGTGGCCTTAACAAAATAAAATAGCACTTGGGAACAAAGATGCAACCTAGAATGCCTGCACTGGAAGTCAATATGGAGAAGACTTCCATGGCTACCATGATTTTCCCTTTTGTGCTGTGGTAGACAGCGAGAAATGTGACCCAAACACTGAAGAAAATCAACATGCTGAATGTCATAAACTTAGCTTCATTGAATGTGTCAGGCAGGTTCCTGGACAGATAAGCCATAGTGTAGCTCCCAAGGGCCATGGAGCAGAGGTATCCCAGGACAGAATGGAAGGCAATTGTGGAGCCTTTGTTGCATACAATAATAATGTGGCCATGTTCAGTGTAAGCATCTGACTCAATAAATGGAGGAGAGGTGCTCAGCCAAATTCCACAGATTACAATCTGAATGAGGGTGCAGATGGGAATGATGAGGTTAGGACCCCTTGATATCATTATCCACCTTATCAGTCTCCCTGGAACTGTGATCTTGAAAGCCAGAACCACAGTGATAGTTTTGGCCAAGATAGTGGAAAGAGCTATAGTGAACAGAACTGCAAATGTGCTCTGCTGTAGTATACAGGTGGCTGTGGTGGGGTGACCAATAAAGAGTAATGGACACAGAAAACAGAAAGTCAGAGTGATAAGTAGTACGTAAGTGAGAATCTGGTTATTGGCCTTGACAATGGGGGTGTGGTGGTGCTTCACAAAGAGTACAAGAACACTAGCTGTTAGTGCAAAAAAGCCCAGGGCCAAGTAAGTGAGTGCCATTCCCAAAGGATCTTCATAGGCCAGAAAGATCACTGCTTTCTGGAGGCAGTGGTTCTGCTCTGTGTTTGCATAATGACTTCCTGGACACATCACACAATGATCCATATCTACTCAGGAATTAAATTGACTGTGAGTGTCTGCTCAGGTTTCCCTTTTATCAGAAACCACTTCCCAATACCAGCTCTCTGACATTTGCCCACATTTCATTTGTTGTATCAAACTCAAGTAGATAAGTGCTCAATAGTTAAAATTGCCAAAAGCTCTCTAATCAATAATAGTTAAAATTGCCAAAAGCTCTCTAATCAATAATTCTATATTAATAATGTCCATCATCTCCTTTCAACATAAAGTGAACAAGTATATTCTTTCCTTTGTTATATTTAAATATATGTTCAATTAAATAATAATTTCTGTTTGTATTTATATTCTTATAAATTATTGAATTTAAAAACCCAATTTGATCATAGAAGGAAGAAGATATTCCTTCTGGATTACCTTATACAATTTTGCCATGGGACTTTACTATAGCAAGTATGTGCTTTGAAATTTTTTACTTGTAATGTTGTTCACAATTATCAGATTAAGATTAAATTTCATTTTCCACAGAATTTATTGAATTCTTTATTGTGTTCATTCTTTGACTGTGTTTTGGGGAATAAGATATATTTGACTCTAGGGAGATAAAAAACTCCCTTTCTAAAACTAATCAGTTCTAGAGAGAAAAGATCCATTTAACAGATACTTGTCTTAATTGGTTGTTGAATAATTTTGTAATACTTTATCACTGACAATAAGTGAACTTTATCTTGAATTCAAAAGATATAAATATCAATATATTTATTATATATTTTCATAAAATATTTTCATGTTATTTTGTCTCAGAAAAAGTTGCATGCAAGGCAAAGCATTTACACTGGCCACTATTAATGATTTCACTAGCCAGAGAAAAATTGTATGACTTCATGGGTTATGAGAATAGGTTGGGCCCTGAACATGTAGCATATAATTTTCCTGAGTTTACCTAAGGTGGCAGGCATAAGTGGCAATGTAGTGGGTAAAATGAATGAGTATGTATTAATCAGTGTATGTAAGAAACAGCAGCAATGTAGAAATAATGATATGCAGAATGTAAGTGAATGTTTGCTAAATGAGAGTTGAAGAAGTCTGAAGAAAGGGTGAGAGATATGGGAGTGAATAAATGAATGAGAGACTGAGTGAGCAAAGAGTGAATGAAGAATGTAAAATATATGTGTGTAAATGAGTGTGAGGGAGATAAAGCTGAGTTGTTGCTACAGATAGGATCTGTGAAAAAAGCTGTATGAGAGTATGTGAAAACAATATAAAATGTTGTGTGGTGGAAGAGCTATGTATAAGAGAAGAATAGCTACAGCCAAATGGAGATATGTAACTGTGTGGCGGCAAGAAAGATAAAATGAAATGTAGAAGAGAAATATATATAAAAGAAAGATGTATAGATATGTGAAAATAGATATAACTATACATAGAGATGTATGGTCATATATAAGTAAATTAAGATAGGTAGTTATATGTATAGAATGTGGAGATATGTAGCTGAATAGAGACAGAGACAGAGACCATTTTTAAATTTAAGTAAAAGAGACAGTTACTATTATAAGGTATGTATTTTTTCTTATTTTACCAGTAAGTTAAATAGAGATTTATTCTGAAATATTCTGTAATAGAAATTTTTATACCTTTACTACTCTGAGACATTTCTTTTATTACCTTGGAGTGGACTGTAGTAGCTTGTCTCTCATGGCCCAAATTACCATAATAATTGATACATTCTGGTCCACAACATGTTATAGGTTTTAATACCTATGTTACTGAAGTCTGTCTCTCTATGGAAGTTACTTAGCTTGATGATTCTAGTACTCACATGGACATGGAAGAAAGCAGGGAAAAAGATATAATTATGGGATGATAATGTTACTTATACTGGAAATAAAAATTAAAAGTAGATAAATGTTTCTGTGGTTCAGGGTATTTGTCAATCTTAAAGAAGACCTGGGTTCATTTGCAAGTACTCACATTGTGGTCAATGATAACTGTGACTCCATCTCCAGGGGATCTAATGTCCTCTCCTGTCTTTGATATGAACTTTGTAAGAAGATGGTGCATATATATGCATGTAGGAAAAACACTCACAAACAAAATAAAAATATCTAAAATAAAACATTTAAAAATCTATCAATAGGTAAATCAAATATGACCTTTCATTTCTGACGAACTTAGAACCATGGTTAAAATTATACAATTAAGGGCCATAAGGATCCAACCCTTAAATTTGTGCTGTGACCAAAATATGCTTTGAAACACAAGAAAAGTCAGTAATTTATATGTGTGTTTCTCTGTCTATGTCTTTGTCTCTGACTCCCTTTCTCTCTCTCTCTCTGTCTCTCTCTTTGTCTCTCTCTGTCTCTCTCTCTGTCTCTGTCTCTCTCTCTCTTTCTCTCTCTCTTTGTGTGTGTGTGTGTGTATTAAATGTCTTGGTAAAAAAAGAAAAATTACTCTATGATGAATAAGGTTGTTTTCCTAATGAAACAATGGTTGTAGTGTGTTAAAAATGTGTGTAAAGTATGAGTGTCAATGGCCAGAGCACCATTTAAAATGATGATAAAATGAAACCAAACATTTTTATATCTAACTGAAAGAATCACAAAATTTATCATTACTATTCCTAACAGAATTTGTTTATCTGCTCAGAAATTGTAGAACACTGTGGAGAGGTGGTAAAAACCCCCAGTTAGACTGAGACTTACCTGTCTCATTGGAAATTTCATTGACTGGACAATGAATGCAATCATAGCAACAGGGAGCCTTGCCCTCCTGGTGTGATTTTCTGAATCCAGGACCACAACTTTCACTGCACACAGATTGAGGAAGCTGGGAATTAAATTTAGAAGAGAAAATACTCAAGAATGCACACCTTTAGAACAAAAGCATTATTTTGGAATATTGAACACTGAGACACAAAGATTCTTGTTTTGATGCAACACTTCTAATTTCAATATAGTATTCACATAAATATCAATATGTTTAAGCAATGATCCAGACATAATAGAAATCTGAACAATTTTGGAAATATAAGATGGAAGGCAAAATAATAAGTTAGGTCACCAAATCCATGTCTAGATGAATATCTGTAATATCATACCCCTCCTATTGTAGCTTGCTGACAGCTGTAGCAATCAGTGGTGTTTCCCAATGGTGATGCTTAATTTACATGTTTTAATTTAGCAGGTTTTAAAATTATCATATAAACTAGTCTTTGTCACTTTCTTTGAAAGATGATCTGCATTAGGGTACTGGAAGTGGAAGTTAATATTCTATAATTAGGTAGCAACATTTTATTGGCTGCTGTTTTTGACTAAAAGAAAAACAAAAACGGATGTGAAGAGCAGTGTTCATATTTATCTGCTTTCTTACCAAAGATACATGAATCATTTTCTCAAGTTCTTGCCTAAAGATTGCCTGAATCAATGTGACCTGCTAGTTATGAGCATGACACAACAATGACTATATTCTTAAGATAGGTATGCTTGTTTTGGTTTGGTTAATTGGCAAATTGCTTTTGTTTTCAATAGCAAGATGTGTAATTAACCCATGCACGTGTGCCCTTTATGCTACTGTGTGCTGCCAGATGCCTGGAAACAATAACCATTCACTGATATTTCCTAGTCTATCAGCCAAATTACTACTCTAATTTGGTTGTTTCATGGTGGAAATAAAATCTAAGCAAATTTATAACTAGAAATAAGTGCCCACATAAAAGATGCATCCCACCTCTGTAAATCCTATAGCCCACTGTATCATGTGGTCAAACAATAATAGTTCTTGGCCCTGTGGTGCTTTTGAAGAAAATGTTCCAACTTTCATCTTTTGTCTGAGACCATCTGGAAAATTCCAGAGGTTGAGAATATCATATTCTGCATCAACTTCCATTTGTGAATCCAAAACTACAAGGTTTCCAGCACTATTTTTGAAATGAATATTCCTGAGAAAAGGATGAAGCTAAAAGAGATGCAGAGTTTGATGATGAATTTATTGCCATAAAAGTTCAACAGAATCTAATGGGACAATGTATCTCATTGTTCTAAAGTTCTAACATTAATTGCAAGTGATTCCATGCTACTGATATTTTAATGGAAAAAGATGAATATGTTATAATGTTTCTAGACTTTTAGTTAGTTTCAAAAGGATAAGGTGACACACAATAACAAGCAAACTAGATTTAATCAATGAATGTGAATTCAAACAAATATCTATAATATTGAATGCTAGCCTTATCCAAATACCGAAGTAATCTACTCAGAGTTTCAGTTTCTATATTAGGGAGTTTATGTCCAAAATGAAATGTAATAAAAGTATCAGTTAGAAAACATAACCATAGCCTCAGAATTTGAACTTTAAGTATCTAGTAGCACTTAATCATTTATAATCAATTCTCCTACTTCTGTTATGAAATATACTTATAGATAATGGGGTTTTCATTGAGTAAAGTATCACATTTTATAGTTAATTGTAACATAAAGCACATAACTATATTCTTAACAATAAATTATATACATTCTCTAGGGTGTATTTTGGCAAATGTTGCCAAAGTGTGCAATCCTGTATTGTGTGCTTTTTTTTAAAAAAAAAAAAAGCCTCATTATGTCACAGGCCTATTGATAAAATATACATGAAGATAAATTACCTCCCAAGGGTGGAAATTTAACTTCCCATTTCTATGGGGGTGAATTTGTTCTTGTTCAAGAATCATCTCATGGAGACTGAGAGCCACAGCATATACAGAATTGTATATATTGTAACTCTCTTCTGTCATATCTGTCTCCCATATATTTAAAGGCAACATTTCCAAGGAAGCATTGGGTAGGCAGTTTCCAAATATTTTACAATCAGTTCCAGAAAAAGAGCAATTGAAGTATTTGCTCCATGCAGAAGCAAGAATATAATCTTCTGGATATTTGGAAGGGTTGTAATTCTGCATAAACATTCTAAAATCAGAAATCTCAGCATGATGATGTTCAAAAATGAGACTGCCATGTAAAGAATCAAATATGAAAGTTCCAAAAACTTGAGTTGAATCCCATTTTGACTTCATGATCCAGACTTTCCAAGTTAATAAATATTGCCCTATATACATGATTAAGCCATGTAAATATTCTGTGATACCATAAATAATAACCACATTTGCAGATGATTTCAGAATCTGCAGGTTAGTGGTTCTTGAATTGAGGTCAATGTAAAGTAAGTTGTCTGGAGTCATTTTTACAAAATCTACACATACTCTGTATCTGTCCATCTCTCCTCTCAAGTCTGACAGAATCTCAGCCCCGGTGTCGTCATCTATGAGAATCAGTCCCACCCAGTTCCAGCTGAAATAAACCATCAAAATGACAATGGCATGGGGCAGAGATGTCTCCTTTGATGCTGTCTGGTAGAGAGAAGAAAACTCACCTCTGTCACTCAGGATGATGTCAAATGGCCCAAAAGTAAGCTGAAGGAAATTTCAAATAAGAATCAAGAGGAAAACATTGACCTAGAACACAATCTTAAACCTAAGGCAGCACATTGGATTGGTAGGAACTAAGTTCTGCTCATGGTGCTTTAAACTCCCATCTTGCTTCTGAAGATACTTAGAGAATTACTTTAAAAGACATAGAATTTTCTAAACACTCACTATAGGTTTTAATCTCTTCTTACCTAATCTCTAGCAAAGTATATGAGGCTTTAAAATCAACTGTCTGATTTATTCCCTTTGATGAATAACACAGCCTCACATCTTACCACTTGAAAACACTTTGAATGTCTGCAGTTTAATACTGGTTTCTTGTTTCCTCACAGCCATGTCCCTCACCTGTGGATATTTGTAGAGATTCAACAGTCTCCCTATACTTGCAGATGTTACCCATGATGTTCCTGTAAGTAAAGCAGCAGCCTTGAGCTCCCTTCTACATGTGTAATTTGGAATATCTTTTCCAGTTCCCGTGAGACAAATAAAAGCTTCCTGCAGAATACTCCATTGATTGTTTAGAAGAGCATAAAGATCAAATCCTATGGATGTATTGGGTAAAATGTGGGTGTTTCTGTTGATCTCCTCAATGGCAAATATAAAAGCCAGAACAGCCTGGTAGGTCCTCCCCTTGAACCTTCAAATTAGGATTGTTAATAATTATGAGGGTAACCTGGTTTCATATCTAACATTATGATGCAATAGATGTTACAATTACATTGTATGTATATATAAACAATAATTTTTGTCATCACAGTAGCATTATAATTTTAATTCCAGGGTATAGACTAAGTAACTCTTTAATTACCTAAAGCTTCAATTGGATCTAAAATTTATGGACAAACACATTGACCTGTACTCATATCAACTATGGAATCTCTGCTAAGGAGAAACACCTAATTCTTTGATACTTTAGTGAAATGACCAGCAGATGCAAACTGCCACTCTGTCAGGCTCCTCTGTTCTGTATTATAAAATCCCAAGTCCTTCACAGTATATTCACTTTGTGTGTACATAGATGAAGCAGCTGGAACCTTTAAGTTGTTTTAATTAAGGATCAATGATGCTTATGGGGATGTCTGACTGTGCTTCATGCATCAATTCTAAAACAAAATTTGGGTCTGATCTGGAAGGACTTTTGGGGTCCCTCACACAAGCACTTATCTTCAGACAACCTTTCTTCACTCACATTTCCATCTTCCTCTCTTTCATGAGAGACATACAATGAAGCTCAGAATGAGCTTCCTATGGGTTAAAAGCATATAGTCATGACTTGAATCCTCTTGCTTTTGTGCTTAGCTTTTCTACTTTCCCTCATCTGTTTGCCTCTTTCTCTGTCCTTGCACTATGGGTTTTCCTCTGTTGCAAAATGGATTACACAAAAACCTTGAATGTACCAGTGACAAATGTTATGACAGTACCCTGCAGCTGAGATAAATTTGAACAAAAATTATGACTTGATGCATTGCACACAGGATTTGAGGATCCTCATCAAGATGGAAAAAGTCATGTGACTTGCTGATAATTTTATTATAACTTTTTCATAGAAAAGCATATGCCATGTGAGTTCACCACCATCTTGAGTGACGTAACCACTTAGTACAAGTCAAAATGTTGGCCACAATTATATTTCATTGTTCTATTGAGTTAAATATGATCGCCCACCTTTATAATATGACCATAGAGAAAAATATTGGAACTATATTATGTTTATTTTTAAGTTTCTATTATTTTATTTTGTTTTTCACATTATTGAGTTTTAAATGATACAATTACAGAATTCTATAGAGACTCTGATAAAGTTCAGACATCCCAGTAGAGATTCTAAAAATGAATAGTCAGATGAGAGACAAGCTGCTACCTGGAAAGCACTACTATGGTAGACTTTACTGGATCCCACTGGTAATTCTGAGTGAGAAGTTCTAGTCATCTAACTAGGATAAAATGCCATTTTACCCACATACTCATTTGTTCTCTGGATGCCTGCTTTAGTTTCTGCTTAAAGTAACATTTTTACTGAAGATTGCTTTGCTAAGCTTCACTTTTACAATGTAAAAGATAAAAAAATCTAATACTAATAAGCAATAATCACAAAATCTTGGTTTATTCAATTTGAATTTTGTATTATTTATGTATAAAAAGCCCATATGTTCATTTTAATGTGAATAGATCTGGGTTACCCACATTCTCATCAGAGAGACCTTATTTATTTTCTATAAATAAGCCTCATGAATTCATGGGTTCCCTATAGTGAACCTAGATGAAAATGGAACTTGTTGTTACTGACAATGTATAAAGGAGGGATAGACATTACTTAAGGCCTCTGCTTGAAAAAATATTCCTACAATAGTTAGTAAATTTATTTGTTGAGCCTTCTATCTCATTTATTATTCATTTGGATATTAACCACAGCTTAAGGAGGCATGACTGTGTGTCCACTTGGCAAGTGGTGGACTTGCAATGACTATTCTCTGTGATCTATCTCACTACATATAATCTACATCTTAAAGTTAAAAAAGTCTTTTAATCTAGTTATTTAGACATTTCCTTAATTCTAATCTTTAAGTAAGAGATATACCTTTATTGCAGATGAAATTCTGATGAACACCTACATAAGGACATGGAAAAACAAACTTTTGCTCTTTGCCTACTTCCTATTACTCCACTATCAAGAACATTTACTCACTAACATTAGAACTTATATCTTATGGATTCCAGAATGTACATCAAGATCTATGGTTGTAAAATATCAAATCCTGTGGAATACAGATATGGTTCAGAGTTTAAGAACACTGAATGCTCTTCCATAGGTCCTGAGAAATTCAATACTCAGAAACTACCTGTTGGCTCACAACTATCTGTAATGTGATCGGGCATGATCTTCTGGCATACATGCATATTTGCAGACAGAGCACTGTATACAAAACAGAGAAATGAATATAAATAAAAAAGTATCTAACCCTGAAATTTATTTTGGTCCTCCACATCATGCACTTAAAGAAGTATATGTATATATGCAAACAAGGATAAACATTTAAACAAATATTTGTTAAGTGGTAATTCATTTAATGAATACATAGTTATGTAAACACATTACAATAAATGCAAATTTATTCTGAAAAATTGAAAGTTTTTAAAATTGCAAAACAAAACATTAACTAAAGAGAATAAAAGAATAAAAACCTTATTCACAAAGATAGAAAATCTCCAAGACTGAATTTTTGGTGTTGATAATAGAAGTGGAATTATTGTATCATATGTCATTTTATTTCTAATTTGAAAGTATGATGAGCCTCCAAAATAATTGATATAACATCTCTATACATTTTATACCCACATATAACAAATTGGGGTTCTCTTTCTCAATACACTTTGAAATACTTATGGTTAGGCTTCTTGATGATAAACATTATACTGGGGTAAGCTGGTACTTCTATGTAGTTGTAATTCCACAACAATGAGTACAGCCAAATATTTTTTAATCAAGGAGCAAAATGAGCAGTTTAGGACAAAGTACCTATACAAAAGAATGCAGCTGACAGGGTGGGTTCAACATGTAGTAGAGTAAAATTAGACCATTTTGTTTCATGTTAAATGGAAATTAATTCAAAATGGATCATGGTCACAGCTTAAAACATGAAACACTGAATGTGATAGAAGAATGCACACCTAATAATTGTCATGATACTATGTAGGCAAGAACTTCAGGAGCAGAATGTCAATGTCACACAAATTAGCCTCAAGTATCAAAAAAATGGTCTCATAAAAAATGTAAAACTACTACTAAATGTAGAAAAAATATTCTGTAGAGCAATGAAAACAATCAACTTTAGATATTGGACGAATGTCTAAAAGCTTCAATTAATTAAATAATTTGTAAATCAAAGAAATAAAGGCTTAAACCCAAACAGGGGAACAACATAAGTAGATTCTGTACAAATGTAAAACACATACAATCAGCAGCTATTTAAAAACATTTCAGCATCACTGATTATCAAGTTGCAAAACTAAGAAAAATAGAAACAAAAATTTAAAAAGAACATAACATTTTGAGACATTTTAGCATAATAACAAAGCAAACTGTGTTATGTCACATGAAACATGCTTATAAGGAAGAAGACACCTAATCAGAAACATTCTGAAGTTCAAAGTACCAAGTAATGTGTTCTCCATGGAACTGAGAGCAAATGACATTGTCAAAAGCACAAAACATCTGCCTACAAAAGTGGAAAAGTTCTTTACCAAATTCATATCTGACAGTAGGGTGATACCCAAAATATAATAAAACATCAGAGAAAGAGATATCAAAAACCCCAAATAATCCAGTTCAAATAGAGAGTACAGGTCTAACCAGAAAATTCTCATTAGAGAAATTCCAAATGGCCAACAATCACTAAATAAATGTCCAACATTATCAACCATCAGACAAATGCAAATCAAAATTGACTGGTCTCCCATCTTAAAAATGTCAAAGTGGCTAAGATCAAAATCTTAAATGGCAGCTCATGCAATGGAAGATGTGGATCAAGAAGAATATACCTCTGCTACTGGTGGGAGTGCCAACCGGCACAGCAACATTAGAAATCAATATGATGGTTTCTTAGAAAATCGGGAATAGATATACTTCAAGAAACATCTATCCCACTCCTTGAAATACACACAAAGAATGCTCTGTACACACAACATACCATGAGAACACTTGTTCAACTGTGTTTATGGACACTTTACTTGTAATAGCCAGAACTAGATACAATCCAGATGCCCTTCAACAGAAAAAATGGATAAAAACAATGTGGCTCATTAAGACAAAGAAGTATTGCTCAACTGTTAAAACAAAACATCAGAAAATTTGTTGGTAAACATCAGAACTAGAAAAGATCATCCTGAGCAACATATCCTGGAGTTAGAAATACAAACATAATATGTACACACTTATTGGTGTATATTAGCTATAAGGAGAACAATGCTATCATTCATAAATCCATGGATCCTAAGAAACAAGTAGAGTTCTAGGGCATAGGGAGAAGCATGCATATGTTTCAAGTTCTGAACACAATAGATATACTTGTTATTGTATTATTCAAAAGTCACTTTGACTTTGTCATTTCAACTTTACCTTTAAGTCAATGTGAGAAATCATGTTCAAAATTAAGGAGATTCTCTGTTTTTAGCCTCTTAGAGGAGATATTGTCATCCATTTATGAATCACTTAAATGTATACCTGACAATAAAACTAGTCATCTGTCTCATTTGAATTAATATGCATTAATCCAAAGGAAAATATTTTCCTTGTAATATATATAGTAATAAATTTGTGGTTACTTATTAATATTATATATATGTATGTGTAACACCATATATGTGTATATATGTAGTGTCTACTTATGATCATTTTAATTTGGAGCTCATAAACAAAAAAGAAAAGAAAAGATATTAGAAAAAATATTATTTTAATGAGATATATTCCTGGTCACATATTTCATGTACTTTTTATGATTATCAGAAAGAACATGCCTATGTACATTCAATCAAAATATGAGAAAAACAAAGAGGGAAAAAGACAAAACTAATATTCCATATAGGTAAGTAGGTATACTTCTGTAAATGGATTGCTTTCACCATATTTGCTCTGTCTATTTCAAAATTAGCTGTTTTGCTCTCTGATTATTTTTCTGCTCTACATTTCCAAGGTTAATAAATTAGTACTTCATCCAGTTTCCAGACAACTACAATTGTATCAAAAGGAACTTAAATTCATATTTAATATTATTTGTTTATCTCCTGACTCTATTATAGGACTTTGTTTATGCTTTTCATTTTACAAAATTATGTTGAAAACTGAATAAAATCCATTTATTAGAGATATCACGAATATTACAACTACAAAAAAATATTCAAAGAATAAAATGAGCCTTATTTTCTTCACAGAGAAGTCTGTGCAAGCAGTGTCCAAGGATTTCACCAACTTGACTGTCAATGTCCTCTACTCTTAAAGATGTGAAACTAACCTTTACAACTATCATAGGACACCATAAACAACTCTATGTCTTCTAGAACACATTCTTACCAATTGTTCTTAAATAGAAACACAGGAATAAGATGAAGCAAATGGTGCAAAATTGACAGTACCCATAGACTACTAACCAAAATTATAAATAAAATTGTAAGCCATTTTGAAAGAATTTTGACAGTAGAGTTCCAACTCTAAATGTTCATATTCTAACTTCTGAATAAACAGAAGTGAGTACAGCCAAACCCTGTTACTCTAACATCCCCTATGGGCTCTGTAATCAATGTAATAATCATCATCATTTTTTCAAACAACCCTAACCCAACAATACATAAAAAATTGCCCAAAGCAACATATCAAATATTTTAAAAATATTCTGATTGTAGAAAAATCATTGAAAATTTCTTACCCAAAATCAGTTAAAGGGAATGTAGAGAGACACAGTAGGATTCAGAATATAAAATGAGAAAAATTACATAAATTAAAATAAACTCTTCTTTCTTCATGAGTAGAAAAATAAAAGAACAGAAAGGCCTACCTGAGAAAGGGTTTTGTTACTTCAAGAGAGAAAATGCATAGATGGAAAATGAAGTTAAATTTATGTGAATCTAAGATTATTTAAGGAGAATACAATTAAAATTTTTGGAAAAATAAGTTGTAAAAGCACTTACCAGGATTTATACATATCTTCACCTGTAAAGTTTATTGTTTTCATGCGATAATAAGTAAAAAGTGGAAGAAGTGCAGCAATCACCACATTTCCATCATGGTATAAATAATTTTGTCCTTCTGAATGGCACTCAAAGGGATCAAAGGAGAACAAAGGAACAAGAGACTTCAGGATCCAGAAAATAAGAATCTGAGAGAACATCCCACAAATAGAAGTGTCTACCACACTGTAATCATGGGGGATATGGGTCTTAATGTTTTCAGCCACTACATATAGAGCTCATGTGTTTGTAAGAACAAGAGTTTGCAATATTCTTGGTGACTTAAGTCATCACTCTAATCACATATAATTTTTGAAAGCCTCTTGTACACTCCATGGAGAATTTTTAAAAATTTTCTTCCCTGAGACTATTAACCAGAGGTACTGCAATTAAAATAAAACAGCTTGTAAAGACATTTGGGATTTTCTTTACCAGAGGCCCCAAATTTTCTTTTGTTTCTAAGCAGTTATGTAACTTTATTTTTTATCTTTTTTTATTATGAATAAAGTCTCATAATTTCATCTACGAGGACAGACAGTAAGACACCAGGGATGACTCCTTTTGAATAGACTTGCTCAGAGCTCTCTACTGCAAAAGTTACATGAGACAGTCACTTAGGATTATGCAAAGACTGTGCAAGAGAGAATGCCAAGGGAGGTAGGACAGAAAACACCCTGAAACTCTCTCAACCAGATAAGACCAAGTGAAAATCTGTAGGGAACCTTGGTTTTTATAACTGATTATTGCCTATGCCAATCTAACTTGACACTGCCTGGAAGAGTCTAAAAACTTTTTTGTCCAAATCTTGCATGCGTGCATATCAATATTTATTCCATGGCTGCCTATACTACAAAACATTTTCTGTCTAAATTCTGGAAAACTGATAGGCTAAATTTATATATTCCAAATCCAAAGCTCAACCAGTAAGATATGGGTTTATGTTTACTTTTTTACATCAGACCTACTGTGCTATTGTGTTTTCTTTACAAATTTGAATCATTGATTTAATATAAAATCCCACCCTCTTCATACATCCTGGGAAAATATTCATTTATTTTTTATGTTTTCTTTAAATGTAATTATTGAGTGCATCTCTGCCATGTACTCTACATAAATAAGAGTTTATATAGTCTATCTACCATGTGTAAAGTGTTCATTTAGAATATATTAAATGAAGTCATTCTGAAGAGCACAATGTGCCATGACTGTAAATTTAATGTCACATGCACACATATACTAAACATGTCAACCATAATTTTACATATGCTCCATTCTACGAGTTTAGAGAATTTAAGTGGTAAAGTTGAAAATAGAAGCTAGCTTCTACACTGAGCATTCTCACACACATTCAGTATTCATCTGCTATGTATAAAGGAATAAGTTCAGAAAACAACAGTGACATTGATAGACTGTTACAGGGCCTTTTGCTTTATTTTGAGAAAGTCTATGGGACTCTAGACTTGTATGGTGTTCTGTTAATTCTCTAAACCCCGATTCCTGTGACTAATGATTGAAACTAGATGTCCATCAACTGAAGAATGGATTAACAAACTGTGGTACATCCACACAATGGAATACTACTCAGCAGTAAGAAATAATGATATCCTAAAATATGCAGGCAAATGGATGGATTTGGAGAATCACAGCGAGGGATAACAAACCCAGAAATATAAGCAGGGAATGTACTCACTCATTAGTGAACTTTAAACAAAAAGGAAAGCATGTCCAAGCTGCAAACCACAACCACATAACAGCTTGGGATCAGAAACACCTTGAACTGGCACCTTGGACCCCATTCCCTCCAGGGAAACACCTGACCCAGTGTTGATGTGTGGTGAGGAAAGTGGATCTACCTGGAGTGGATGCTGAACTAAGCCACCTTGGGACATTGGAACCTCCTGCCCTTGCTGGGGAGGAGATAAGGAGATGGGAAGAAGAGAGAGTAACAGGGAGGGACTGGAGGGGGGAGGGAGTTTGAACAAGAGGATAAATAAATTAAAAATGAGACTTTAATCATAATAAAAAAGGAAAATGACTATTTTATGAGGTGATCAGTGTAAATAAGGTCCTTATTTTAGAACCTGATGTGGTTGGAAAAACAAATGGCCAACATAGACCATGGAAGCCAGGACTGCTGAAACTTCAGGTCTAACTCTCAGAAAACCTATTCATTTTTATTGAGAAATTCAGAGTAGCAGCAGGTTCAAGAAAAACTTCAGTTTGAATTTCTTTGTGGAATTGTGGAAGAATGAGTTTTTCCATGTTTTAAAATTGCATTTTTGTTCTGTACATTTCACTTTGTATGTATATGGTTGGCATGGTGCGAATATCTTTCAGAAAATAGTCTTTTAGGTAATTCAAAAGAACCCACATAAAACTTTTATATGACATAAATATTTTAATTCTCATTTCTTGCTTTAGTTTGAAAGTTTATATTAGCACTAACACTTAAGATCCCTTCCTGTGATCTGCCATAAGTGTATTTAACTTACAGTTCATATGTCACAGTATTATAGAAATCAAAACACCTTACATTTTCATTACAGTGTGGAGAGAAATGTGGAAATTCTAACAAAATATATATTGAGATCAGAGAGATCTTAGATCTGTGATGCAGAACAAAAATCTTGAGTTAGCCTGTATCTGAATTAGCATTAGGTTTTTATTAACTTTTTTATCATGAATAAAGTCTCATTTTTGGTATTTTGTGAAATTTTAAATAGTGTTGTGGGTAAGTGCAGCTACTGAGCTGAACTCAACAGGATTGCAGGTGGGAAGATTCATTTCTAACTTGATAGGATATTAAAATAATTTATATAGTGTAGCTTTCTGTTTATTTGATTCTCTGTAGATCAGGGATTTTGCATCTGTGAAAGGTGTTTCCCCTTTGAAGAAGCCTGAGCCATGTTGACTGACAGCTACTTTTCTGGGGTTCAGAAGGTGGTAGGGATAACTGATGGAAGGCAGATTTCCAGATACCTTTAGATTTACCTAGGAATGATTAGGCTTTTTCCATGTTCAAGGATAACCAAGCCCCTTGCATATTCTGAGTGGTTCTACATGACAACCCTATCCAAATCTTTGTTTATATAGAAACTATGCTCAGTTAAAAATTAAAAAAAAAAGTGTTCTGAAATTTTAGTTTGATTCTTCCAACTTTTCTGAGGTAAGCCAGGGGAGGCTGGTTGTCCATTTAAGGTCTTCGTAATATCAGGATTCCACTAGCCAGATCCCCAACTCCAATTTTTTTGTGGGAAGCCAGGGGAAGCTGGTTGTCCACTTAAGATCTTCTCTATATCAGGACTCCTTTAGCCAGATCCCCAACTGCTTTTATTCATACTCCATTTCTTCAAATTTTTGCTCATGTCTTTCAGATATCCACCTCAGAAATATTCATAGGGAGCATTCAGGTAGGGATGCTTCTGGTGGTTGCCAGGTTCAGATCTGGAACCCTGGCACTTCTAACAATCTAAGCCTTGACTATCATTTTTTCATATGCAAGGTAGAAAACCATGTATAGCAGGGAAATAGTGGAGATGGTAGTTTATGTCTTTTTCCCAAGCGTTCAGTAGGCAGAAGCAAGTGGATGTCCATGAGTTTAAGGCAAGCCTGATTTATCTATATAGTGAGTTCCCAGAAAGCAAGACTACATAAAAGAGAGACCTTAATTCAAAACAAAGAAAACAAAGCAAAACAAATGAAAAACAAAAAGAGAAGAGAGAATGTCAGTGGTAGAACTTGCCTTTAATCTCATGAATATCTGGACCTTGTGGTCCATGTTCATTAGCTAGGCATTTTGTTTAACAGGGTTCACACCCTTCCCAAACAGTGCTACTAGATGAAAACTATATGTTTTTATGTAGGAACTCATGAAGGACAGTTCACAGTCAAACTGTTATACCATGCCATGGTTTGTAGTTATGACAGAATCTCTAAGAAATGATTTTGTTGACAATGTCATTTATGTGCAGGTTATGAGACACCAATCTGCATTTCATTTCTGATTGATCTGGAGGATGAAGAATCAATGTGGGCCACATGAGAGCTTCATGTATGCATAATATACTCAATAGTATATCACTAATTATACCTGATCCTTTTTGAAAAACTTTAAAACTGAGGATGGCATAGGATTCCACTGACAGAAAGTGAAAAAGCACTTCAAAACCAAAAATACAAAAACTGTAGAAGGGAAAGCAATTAAGATTTAGATCATAAGCCTTCAAACGAGTCTAACTGAGGACACTCATTAATGTGAAAGATGAATGATCCAGAAGGTGTATCTGTTGAGCATCACTTAAAGATTTTTCTCTTATATAGCCAATAATTATGAATCCAGACAGCCAAGCAAGCATGATCTCTTTTCCTTTAGTGTATAGGTTATAGTCAGTGGGAAATACATGAAACATGGTAACTTTACAACAATCTCTTGAAAACTTATTTAAACTCATCCTAATGTGTATAAAATACCTGCATTTCTTCATTACTACTTCATCCATTATACAATTGACATCACTAATTACATCTTTACATATCATCTAAAAATTATGGTTGACATTTAAATCTATTTTTTATATCTTATGAAATGATGAAAAAGGAAGTACAAACCCAAATTAATGGAATCTGTTTTAAGGTTTATTTATATATTTAATATTACCTAAGAATTTTGCATTTTCATATGAGTTGATGTTACTCTTTAGTGAATATGAATATATTGCCCTCTTTGTAGCCCATTATAATAAAAGCATAGTGATAGACAGCCATTCCTCTTTCCTGTAAAGTAATTCTAATGTTTTGTGGTTACTTCAATAATGTCATAAGGAATAACTTTTTCCCAGGTAATTTAATGGATTTAAAGGCATTTGGATTCAGCAGGCCTTATCTGGACTTTCCTTTTGCCTGACATTATTTGGGTATGCAATAGACTGACTTTTAGGTCAGAAGAGTGGTTGCTAATGTCTGAAAATATCATCTTATGCCTCTCCCTGAAGATTTTGATATACATCCAAACTTACTAAGAATGAACTAATTTACTCAATGTTATTTCCTCAGTGGGTTACTGCTATAAAAACATAAGGTACATGTCACTATTTGTGGCTTTTCCACATCTGCCCTTGGAGTACATTTGAACATATATTAACTAGGGATATATGTCTATTTATCAAAGACATCTTTTCTTCCTGAAGCTATCACTAGGGTTGTACCTAAGTGATGGAATTGATGGCTCATGGAGATGTGAAGATTGCCTCTGTTCTCTCTTGTCGCACGCAACCTTGCCAGCAAGGAAAGCGCAACACCCAGGATCTTCTTTCAGCAGTTTATTCGGGACCTTTACAATTGTTCTCTCTTTGTTCTTCTGCCCAGGAAAACCTTACTCAATGACTAAATACTCTCAGGGCATCCAATCCCAATAAGCCACATGGGCACAGCTCATAGGTCCACATACACAACAGCAAACCATGCCCCAGGCTCAAGCCAAATAAGGAGTTGTTTATCAAAAGAGAGCACTCACCCACAGGGGGTGGAGGCCGGAAATCAGCACCATCTTTAGGGTGCAGCAGCAGGCAGCTCTCTGCAGTTCTCCCTTATTTAATAATTAAAATTAAAAAAATCAAGCAAAAGCAGTGGGCAAGAGCAGAGGCCTAATCCCCATTGTGCAAGAGGACTTGTGCTATCCCTAGTCCAGGTGTCATCCACCCAGACAGGGACAGACCTGTCTGGCACCAATTTTTATGAGGATAGGATAGTGGGTGCCAACCTGTATGCAATTAAGCATGCTCTTCATGAAGCCTTACCTAGGCAAAACCATGTACAGTGCTTAGCCTCGCAACCTGTGCCAAACATTACTCTTTCAAGGCAGCAAGCCAAACATGTGGGGGCTGTCCCACCTCAATGGTGGTGAATGATTGAACAATCATGGCCATGCTCCTATGCTGTGTGAAACTCATTTTGCAGATGCACCACAGGCAAATCAGAAATATCAGCATCATCAAGCAAGCCAGAGCACCCATTCCCACCCATTCCTTCAGATGGTTGAGGGCGATGGACATCCATCTTGTCAGTCCTTCAGCAAATCCAGGGTCCCCTTGAGTTGAATTCACAGCAACTATTGCAACTCTCAACTTCTCCATGGTTGCTTCGAATTCACCTGACCAATTTCCTGTAAAATAACTTGACATAACTTTAGACAAATTTACAGCATAGGAAAATTTTTCATACTGAATAGAAGACACACACTGAGCCATCTGCCAGAGGACATCAACCTCCTCTTACACCAAATCAACTCTTTGGTTAACCAACATCAGGCTGCCTTTAGGCTGGCCAGAAATGCCTCTTTGAATGTCTAAGGCATGGGCTACATTGGCAAACAAATTATTAAGTGTTTGAGCTGTCTGAACAGGGTGATTCACAGCAATGTTGGCCGTGGTGGCCC
The DNA here is from genome assembly GCA_004025045.1 of Sigmodon hispidus. Taxonomy (NCBI): domain Eukaryota; kingdom Metazoa; phylum Chordata; class Mammalia; order Rodentia; family Cricetidae; genus Sigmodon; species Sigmodon hispidus. The sequence continues at coordinate 32,934 of PVIH01014601.1, read as the reverse complement.
CAATTGCAGCTATGGAATGGTCAAACCATCCCACAGTCTGATTATACATCAAAATGCATGGGGAAAGCTGTGAGCGGTTGGTAACAATTTGAAAACATAGGGAACCTTTCAAAGTAAAATTCCTACTTTCTCCCAAGCTAGCTATTTCAGAATCATAAGTAACATAAGGTAATTCTAACTCCCTATTGGTGGTAAACAACCATGGAAAAAGACTAGCATCATGCCATATGGGCAGAGGTTTCGGGAACACCGAAAATATCCCCCACCTCAGCTCTGTCTTCCCCTGTTGACATCACAGGAGCATCATCAGGGCTATTACCAGCATCCTCTGTTTCCTTGCCAGCATCATATTTGTCATTTCAGACCTTCCTGGTTAGCCTTTCTGGTACCCACACTGGATCTTGCTGGTCCTGAGGAAAGACACAAACAGAACCTCTCACCCATGTAAGCACTAGATCAGGACCATGCCAGTGGCCCATGAAAATATCCTTCCATTTCACCATGCCTCTGTGGTTAGGGGTAAGAATCAGATGTCTATCTGCTAAGGAGCGGCCATCAACATCCAAATTTAAAAAATTATGGGTAAACAGAGCTCTAGATAGTCTTTCTTTGGGGGTGCAGCTATGGCCTATTCCCCTTTTTTGTTTGTGTAAACATTCCTTCAGTGTGCGATGAGCACGTTCCACTATGCCTTGTCCCTGTGGATTGTAAGGCAATCCATGAGTTACTTGTACATCCATTTGTCTGCAGAATGCAGTAAACTGTGTTCCAGTATAAGCAGGGCCATTGTCAGTTTTTACCTGCAGGGGCTTTCCCCAAGCTGCCCAGGCCTCTAGGCAGTGCACAATGGCATTGCGTCCCTTCTCTCCTGACATGGCAGTAGCATGCAAGATACCAGAGCACGTATCTACAGAAACATGTACATACTTTAAAGAGCCAAATTCTGAAATGTGAGTAACATCCATTTGCCATACTTTTAACAGCAGAATCCCTCTGGGATTAACACCTAGGGAAGGTGGGTGTTGGTACACTACACATTGAGCACAATCCAAAACTATTTGATGTGCCTCAGCTCCGGATATCTGAAACTTTTGTTGTAAGGTCTTAGCATTCACATGATATAGCTGGTGAAATTCTTGAGCTTTGACTACAGGAGAAATAAAGAATACCCAGTCCTGTCTAGTGCACATATGCACCTTGGCATTGCCTTCGCCGAGTGGACCGGGAAGGCCAGTATGTGCATGGATATGTTGAGGAAAAAAATCTCTCCTTTCATTGCAAAATCAAGTTTTGCAAGTGGTTAAATAGGAAAGCGACCGTACTGGATGATTTGATTGGTCCTGCCACTTCAAGCACCTTTAAAGCATTAACCACATAAGCTGAGTCAGATATCAAGTTAAAGGCAAAATTGCATTCTTTAAACACCTCAAATACTATTTGAAGTTCTACTACCTGAGGAGTACCAGAAGTAAATTGATGTTGAACTGGTTGTTTACCTTGCACCATATAGGCACCTACTCCTGTTTTCAAGCCATCAGTGAATACATTGACAGCTCCTGCCACCGGCTCTGTGGCGGTGACCTTGGGAAAAATTATGGGGTGCTCCTTAAAAAATGTCATAAGAGGATATTGTGGGTGATGATTATCTATTTTTTCAACAAATGTACAGTGAAGAATCACCCAATCATCAACAACAGCACACAGGGTGTTAACTTGTGCTGATGTATATGGCACAATTATTATGGCTGGTGCATGCCCAAAATACTGAGTGGATTCCTGGATGCCATTGTGAGCTAAATCAGCTACTGCTGTAGGGTAATGTTCTATACTTTTACTAGGCAATACCTTTGGGTGTATCCACAACAGTGGGCCTGATTGCCATAGTACCCCTGTGGGTTGTCTGAATGTGGGTAAAAGGCATAGGGCAAAATCTTTTCCTTCCTCTATCCTATTTAGGCAGGCATCCTACAACCACTGTTCAACTACCTGCAGTGCCTTTCTGGCTTCCACTGTCAGCTGTACTGGTTCACCAGACTCTGTCTGACATCTCTAATGCCAGCTCTTCCTTTGGCTGGTTGTCTCTAGATGGTGATTCTGCAACAAACTTTAATGAGGGTTCTCAAGTTCCTAAGCAGCCCCCTAAACCGTTCCCTCAGAGAATCAACTCTGAATGAAAAGCAAGTAGCTATCAGCAAGGTGGAGGTACCACTGCTAACCCTGCTGCCATCCCCCCTTCAGCACAGCTCTCAAGTGATATTGAGTGCCTCATGAGTCAGGGCTACTCCTACCAGGACATTCAGAAAGCTTTGGTCATTGCCCACAACAACATTGACATGGAAAAACATCCTCCGGGAATTTGTTTCTATTTCTTCTCCTGCCCACGTAGCTACCTAGCACATCTCTCCCTGCCATGGTATCAGAGGACCCATGAGCCAGGCTCTTACTCAAGGAGCACCTAGGAAAGCAGTAGCTTCTTTTGGGACATCACCTTGCAGTCCAGCCTTTCTGTGGCTACCGACACCCATGGTTCCAGGATTGCAGTGGAAGAAAATGGAGCAGCTAGAGCATCTCACTGTGTTGGTCCTAGAGTGTTTGTAGTCCTTCAGTCCCCATTAGGACACAGTGGTTTTTATTAAATGGTAACCTGAACCTGCCTCTGCCCCTGCAACAGTACAGAAAGCAGAAGTGCTTTGCTATTGCCCTAGTTAAGGACTTAAGACTTTCCTGTTAAGGGCGTCTATCTGTCTGTCTGTGTGTCCTATGATTATAAAATTATCCTGCTGTGTGTAAATCCAGGCAGGGAGTTAGCACAAGAGCTTCGGGAAGGAATCTCTGAAGACTCCCATCTACTGTGGTATTGCACTGAGCCCTGCTGGATGTTAGAGCCTCAACACTCCCCTTTGGCTTACATCATCATGTGCTCAGCTAAGTTATGTAGTGTTAGAATACACCCTGTCCTTTTCCCTGGAGACTCCTTACTCTACCTTCTCCTCACTGGTGTTCTATAGGCTTGCTGTGACCTGAAGCCCAAGCAGTTTACATGCTGTTCTTTCTGATGTTTGATGGTGTTGGTTTGTTTGGTAGAATAGGTAAAAGGAAAGACTGTTCTGTAGTTACAGTTATGAATTATGCCAGCAGCTAACACTGGTCATTCCAAAGTGCTGTATCTATAGGAACAGTGAATTTGTTAAAATAAGATGTTTGAATTCTCCTAATTACCTAATGACTGGCTTGAGATGTAGACCTTCATATACATTCTGTTTCATCCCCAGCAAATAGTCTGTGGGAGTCTCTTGCCTTGGTGTCAGGTATGTGTTTCTGGTGTAAGTCTTAAGTCTTTCTACCTAACAGGAACAAAAGAACATTTGTTTCCAGGGTGGCCTTTCAGCCAAACACCGTGAAGCTTTTTATGAAGCTTCAGTCATATACTATTTAGATTTACAAAATCAACCAGTAAGAACTTATTTATTCAGTCTTTCTTGCTAGTGATTAATTTCAGCTTAGGGATTTCTCCCTTGAATAGGAGCAAGGTTAACCTTTCAGAAATGATTTCTTTCCTTCCTGTCTAAGGATTAGGGATAGCCCTAAGTACCTTCCAGCATTTGCTGATGACTAGCACCTTTCCTACATTGGTGCCACCCAGTGACTTGATTGCTCATGTGCCTAGGGCTTTGGCAATGTTTCCTCTTTCTCCTTCCTTCCCATCCTTGTTCTTTTCATCTGTTCTATGAGTGACAGCAGCTCTTCCTCTGAGTCTGTAGACTCAGGAGTTTCTATATCAGCAAGGTCGGGGCACAACTCTCCCCCTTCACTCTGTCCTTCTTCACTGCCTGCCCCCTCTGATCTTTCCTTCTGCAACACCTCCAAGGTGGCCTCTTATCAGCTTCAGGTGGCCTTGGCAAATGGAACTACACCTGCCTAGAACCAATCCACAGGTTTTGATCTTCTGTGGAGACAAAAGCAGAAACTCTTTTCCCAAGTAACGTATTCTTATAAACAGATTTCAAAGTCAGGATATCTTTAAAGTATATGCATTTGTTTAACTTACCAGCCTTAGCAATCACTTATCTCCCTGCAATTAGCTCATTAAAAGTTAAAAATTACAAGAACATACAACAAACATAATCCAGACTCTTTGTTTATCTGCTATCTTTATGTGGCCTTTATCTTTATTTCCTTCCCCGTTTTGAGGTTTTGAGAGTCTAAATCTGTTTTATTGAGAATCCTAAATCATTTTTCAACTCAAAGAGCTTTTAAAATGTTGTTATCGCTTTAATTGCTGACTCCACCCCCTTTTGGCTGTTCTTCATTATGGTGGAGGAACCCACAAATGTCTCCCACTGCTAGCAAGCAGAGTGAACTCAGAAAAACCTTAATGAAGCAGCTCCTTAAGAGCCAAAAAAAAAATTGGATATGAGGTTGAAGACCCCATCCTTGTATAACCTTTAATTCCTACCTTAAAAATCTTCTCAGAGCCCTTACCAAACAGCCCCAGCTTTGCTAATGCTTTTACTTTCACTTTGAGCTCAAGTTTGCAACTGCTGTTACTTTCACTTTAAGCCTAAGTTTTCAACTGCTGTTACTTTCACTTTGAACTCAAGGTTGCCATGTGTCCATGGCTATAAGAGGTTACACCCACTCATCAGTGAGCTCCTCCTTCTCAGCCTTTACCTACAGGTCAGAGCTACCTGCCTGCTGCAAGAGATTTCACCCACTCGTAGGTGAGTTCCCTCTTCTCTGCCTTATATACAGGTCAGAACTACCCACTTTGATCACAGATCCCAATTTACCTGGGACTTACTGGTCGACCACGGTATCCATCATATAAACAAACTAAAGGAACAAAACCACATGCTCATATCCTTAGATGCTGAAAAAGCCTTTAACAAAATCCAACACTCCTTTATGATTAAAGCCCTGGAGAGATCAGGAATAAAAGGAGAATACCTAAATATAATAAAGGTGATTTACAAGAAGCTGAGAGCCAGTATCAAACTTAATGGAGAAAAACTCAAAGCAATCCCACTAAAATCAGGAACTAGACAAGGATGTCCTCTCTCCCCTTATCTATTCAATATATTTCTTGAAGTTTTAGCTAAAGCAATAAGGGAATGAAAAGAGATTAAGGGGATACAAATTGGAAAAGAAGAAGTGAAGATATCTCTATTTGCAGATGATGTGATTGTATACATAATTGACCCACAAAATTCTTCCAAGGAACTGCTACAGCTGATAAACACCTTCAGCAATGTAGCAGGATACAAGATTAACTCAAAGAAATCAGTAGTCCTTTTATATACTAAAGATAGAAGAGCTGAAAAAGAAATAAGGGAAACATTACCCTTCATAATAGCTGCAAATAGTTTTAAATACCTTGGAATAACTATAACCAAAGAAGTAACAGACGTATTTGACAAAAATTTTAAATTGTTGAAGAAAGAAATTGAAGAGGATATCAGAAAATGAAAAGCTCTCCCATGTCCCTGGATAGGTAGGATCAACACAGTAAAAATGGCAGTTCTACCAAAGGCAATCTACAGATTCAATGCACTGCCCATCAAAATAACAACACAATATTTTTTGGAACTTGAAAGAACAATAGTCAATTTCATTTGGAACGACAAGAAAGCTAGGATTGTCAAAACAATTTTACTCAACAAATGAACCTCAGGAGGTATCACCATCCCTGACTTCAAGTTATACTGTAGAGCTACAGTAATAAAAACAGCCTGGTACTGGTCTAAAAACAGACTTGTGAACCAATGGAATAGAATTGAAGATCCAGACATTAACCCAAAAACCTATGAACACCTCATCTTTGACCAAGAGTCCCAAAACATTCAATGGAAAAAAGATAGTATATTTAACAAATGGTATTGGCATAGCTGGATAGAAGTGCATAGAAAAATGCAAATAGATCCAAGCCTATCACCCTGCACAAAACTCAAATCCAAGTGGATAAAAGACTTCAACATAAACCCAGCCAATTTAAACTTGATAGAAAAGAAACTGGGAAATACACTTCTACAAATTGGCACAGGCAACCAATCCTAAATATAACACCAGTTGCACAGACACTAAGACCAACAATCAATAAGTGGGATCTCCTGAAGCTAAGAAGCTACTGTAAAGCCAAGAATACTGTCAATAGGACAAAACGACAGCCTACAGAATGGGAAAAGATTTTCACCACCCCTACAAGTGATAGAGGATTGATCTCTAAGATATATAACGAACTCAAGAATCTAGAGACCAAAACCTTGAAAAACCAAGTCAAAATATGGGGTACAGATATAAAAAGGGAATTCTCATCAGAAGAATTACGAATGGCTGAAAGGCACCTGAAAAAGTCCTCATCATCTTTAGCCATCAGAGAAATGCAAATCAAAACAACTTTGAGATACCACCTACCACCTGTTACATTGGCTAAGATAAAAGACACAGAGGACAGCCTATGCTAGAGAGGATGCGGAGCAACAGTAACACTCCACCATTGTTGGTGGGAGTATAAGCTTGTTCAGCCATTTTGGAATGAAATATAGCTGTTTCTCAGAAAATTGAGAATCAATCTCCCCAAGGACCTAGCAATACCACTTCTGGGTGTATACCTTAAAAATGCACAGTCATACTCCAAAGGCATTAGCTCAACTATGTTCATAGCAGCATTATTTGTAATAGCAAGAACCTAGAAACAACCTAGATGTCTCTCAACTGAAGAATGGATTAACAAACTGTGGTACATCTACACAATGGAGTACTACTCAGAAGTAAGAAAATATGATATCCTAAAATTTGTAGGCAAATGGATGGACTTGGAGAATATCCTGCTGAGCGAGGTTTCACAAACTCAGAAAGATAATCAGGGGATATACTCACTCATTAGTGGTCACTAAACAAACAAACAAGAAAAAAACCAATCATGCCCAAGCTGGAAACCACAACCACTGAACAGCTTGGGATCAGAAACACCCTGAACTGATTCCTTGGATCCCACTCTCCCTAGAGGTACACCTGACTCACTCTTGAGTGACGGGGAAGAAAACTGGATCTGCCAGGAGTGGAGACTGAACTAAGCAATATTGGTTCAGTGAGATCATGGTACTGTCTGCTGCCTGCCCAGGGAGGGAATTGGGAGTTGTGGTGAAGAAAGCATGACCTGATATAGCGGGAGGGGCAAGGGACCTTCAGTAAGGATATACAAGGATAGAAAGTGTGACTTCTTTGTTCATAATAATAAGAAGAAAAAGACAAAAAAAGAGAAAAACACAAGGAATCAATGAATCAAAGTGTTGGTTCTTTGGAAAAAATAGTAAGATAAATAAACTCTTATCTAAACTAACCAAAAGGCAGAGTGATAATATCCAAATTAACAGAATCAGAAATAAAAATGGGGACATAAAAACTTACACCCAGGAAATCCAGAGAATTATCAGAACATACTTAGAAAATATATATTCCTCTAAAACGGAAAACTTAAAGAAATAAATAGCTTTCTGGACAGGTACTACTTACCAAAATTAAATCCAGATTAGATAAATGACCTAAACAGGCCTACAACCCCAAAGGATACTGAAGTTTCTACTAAAAGTCTCCAAAGTAAAAAGAAAAAAAAAGCCTAAAACCAGATGGTTTCATTGCAGAATTCTACCAGAAATTCAAAGACCAACTAATGCCAATACTCCTCAAACTGCTTCATACAGTACAAATGGAAGGAACACTGCCAATCTCTTTTCATGAGGCCCCAATCTCCCTGTTACCCAAGCCACTCAAAGATAGAACAAAGAAAGAGAATCACAGACTAATCTCCCTCATGAACATTGATTCAAAAATACTCAATAAAATTCTGGCAAACCAAATTCAACAACATATCAAAAAAAAAAAAACCTCACACATGATCATCTCCTTAGATTCTGAAAAGCTGCCTTTGAGAAAATCTAACACTCCTTAGTAATAAAAGTCCTGGAGAGATCAAGAATACAGGGAAAATACCTAAATATAATAAAGGCAATGTACAGCAAGCCAATAGCCAACATCAAGGGAAAGGGAGAGACACTCAAAGCAATCACACTAAAATCAGGAACAAAACAAGGCTGTCCTCTCTCCCTTTATGTATTCAGTACAGTTCTCAAAGTTTCAGCTAAAGGAATAAAAGAACAAAGATTAAGAGGATAATTGGAAAGGAGAAAGTCAAACTATCTCTATCAGCAGATGTTGTGATACATATACAAATGATTCCCCATATACTACATGCAAAAGACTGTGGCATGGGTAGTATGTCGAGGCTTAAGGAGTGGGATAAGACTGAGTTGCATGGGCTGGCACTTTGGAGTCCATTCGCTGCAGAGGAGTGCCTAATTCATTCAGTCCTGATATTAGGATGAGGATATCAGACCTACCTGGATTGGATGCGCCAGGCTGAGCTGACCCCATCTTGGGACTTCTTGTCTTTTGGGGGGAGGGGATGAGGGATGGGATTGGGAAAGGCTGAAGGCAGACTGGGAGGATTGGGAGAAGAGAAGAGAGGGCAAGCAGGGGAATACATGAAAAAACAACCATTTTTTAAAATAAAAATTGGTGATGGTCTGTCTTCTGAAACCTTACATGGAACCAAATATAAACATATAGTTCTTTTGTTCTGTCAAATAAATAGAGAAGGATTTATTGTACTCTTTCTTTGCTTTAATTTTCCCATATTAGCTATTTATCTTCTTGTCTTTTTATTCAAAATAGAAACATTTCTCCTACATGTATCCAACCACAGTTTACCCTCCCTCCATACCTCAAAGAAACCACCATCTTGACTATTACTCAGATAAGCGCTCCTTCCATTTCCTCTTCTGATAGTAGAGGACATGTTAGAGTGCAACATTTCAACAAGAGAAAACACGTTACAAATACGGCAAGGTAAAAACCTTTCACATAAAGGTGCATATGTTCTCAGATTTGGAACTAGGAAACTCAGAAGAGAGAGAATGTACAAGGTTTTGTTTTATTTCTCAGTCTAGGTAACATAACTCAACAATTTTTTATAGTTCTATTTATTTATCTGCTAAGGTCATTATTTATTTATATTTTTGAGATATTTATTTAAGTTATTTTTTACATACAAACCACAGTTTCCCTTCCCTCTCCTCCTCCGACTTACCCCCAACTTTCCCCCACCACACTCCCCCATCTACTCCTCAAAGAGGATTAGCCTTCCATGGGGAGTAAACAAATTCTGGGATATTATACACTGAATAGTATTTTTTATAGTTCACTCTAATTACATCATATCCTGACTTCCTTGTTCTCCCTCTAACACTCCACAAAGAGCTTTCTTGGCTCTATCAGATTTGTGAACACTTTTCTCAATTTCTATTACATGCATGTATGTATGCCTATATACTTCTATATATGACTTGCTCAGCTTTTATAATGTTTTTGTATGTATGTTTTCATAGTTGATCATTTGGTGTTGGATAACTGATAACCTCTTCCCTTAAGAAAACTATTTCTCTCACTCTCACCTTTTATTCATTCCGTGTAGATTATTGTGTCAGTATGATGTCTTGTGATTTCTTCCTGGACCACTTTGGCATGAATATTAGCATTTTTCTTATGCAGTTCATGTTCATGCAGTCATACTGATAAAAACCTATGGTTGTGGCATTTAAATTATTGGAAGATAGAGTTTCAGAGAACGGTCTGATCTTCTGCCTTTTACAATTTCTTAGCCCATGTTCTCTGAGCCTTAGATGTAAGAGCTGAATTAGAGATATGTCCGATATTACATATTTGGGCTCCAAAATTCTGTCTTTTGATACACTTTATTTGCATATATTGCAGCAAAGACAATTTTCTTTGGAGAGGAATTAATTATATCAATTTTGTGTATAATGATAAATATTTTGTTAAACATACTTTATTTTATTAAAGTGTTGGTTTTCCACTTAAAATACATTGGAATATTTATGTATAAACTTACCTATATGATAGGTATATATACTTTATTATAGTTTTTACATATATAGTTTATAACATGATTGATTATGATCCAGAAATATTTGCATATAAAAAAACTACTTTCTGCCTTGAATTTCTCTACACTATATTTAGAGTAACCCCTATTCCCATTCAACAACCAGATTACTTGTACCCTGATATTCCACTTTGTATCTCTTCCCCACCCTCTTACCAGGTTTCTATAGGTATTCTAGGGTGAATACTTCAGAGTAAAATGGATGTGTGACATCTTTCTGAGTCTGGGTTCTTTAATTCTACATATTTTTTTATATGTTCACTCATTTGTGTTTACGATTTTAATCACTCATTTGTTAGTTGAAGGGCATCTAGGTGTTTACAATTCATGCCAGTGTTAAATAGGAAAACAGTAATAATTGCCGACCAAGAATCTCTGGCCTGGGATGTCAATTCTTTGTATATATGTCTAGGAACAGTAAAATTGGCTCATTTGATACATTTATTTTTAGCTTTTTTGAAGATTTTACACATTGATTCCTGGGCCGGTTGGGCCTGTTTGCAAGACCATTTACCAGAGAGCCATTTCTTTGCCTGTCCTACAGAAGAAACTCAATTATCAAACAACGACCTGATACAATGCAAAAAATAAATACTAAGAGAAAAAATATTTGGTTTATGTATTATTTATTTTAGTTACTATCATGTAATTAAATGTAAATATTTATAAGCTACAAATTAATAAGTACATGCATAACTTACTAAAATGTGTTTCTGCAGCACATTGTATTCTGATATATATTATATATGCAGCACAGTGAGGAACTCTTTTACCTTTATTCAAATATACTTTTCAGAAAAAAACTTACTGAAAAGTAGGTAAATAATTCCCTTTAATATATTTATTAATTTTATAAGGAAGACATAGTTAATTCATAAAAAATGTTCATTTTGGTCTATATTATGTTTTGTTCTTAAGACATTTTAAAGAGTTTTTATCAGGTCTTAGGAGTATTATGTAGCACTTTGGGAAAAAGATGCATCCTAGCAGGCCTGCAGTGGAGGCCAAGATGGAGAACACCTCCACTGCCACCATGGCCTGGTTCTTGGTGCTGTGGTAGACAGGGATGAAGGTGACCCAGACACTGCAGAACACCAGCATGCTGAATGTCAGCAACTTGGCTTCATTGAATGTGTCAGACAGGTTTCTGGCAAGGAAAGCAACAGTAAAGCTCCCTAGGGCCAGGGTCCCTAAGTATGCCAGCACACAATAGAAAGCAGTGACTGAGCCCTTGTTGCACAAAATGATGATGTGACTGTGATCAGAGTGTGCATCTTCTTCAATATAGGGAGGTGAGGTTCCCATCCAGACTCCAAGAAGAGTAAGCTGTATCAGGACACAGATGGGGATGACAGAGTTATAGATGCCTGAGACAAACAGCCTCCTCATTGTCCTTCCTGGTTTCATGACTGTGCGAGGATGGCCAATATAAAGAAAGGAGCACAGGAAGCAAAGGAGAAGGGAGATGAGCAGGATGAAGCTGAGAGTCCGATTATTGGCCTTTACAACAGGTGAGTCTTGATACTTGATTAAAATGCCCAAAACCACAGTTGTGATGAAAGAAAAGTATTGAGATGTGCAGGTCAGAGCCATGCCCAGAGGATCATCAAAGGACAGAAATATCACTGACTTGGGTAGACAGTTGGTTCTCTCAAGGTCTGGGTACTCTTAAATTGGACAAGAGATGCACTCCTTTTGATCTATGGGAAGAAATGAACAAACATTTCAGTTTCTACAATTGTTTACTTCTTTCATATTAAAGACATGAAGAGTTCCTTCCACTGATATTTTTGTAGCCTTGCACATTCTGCTTTACTGCCAGTAACTACACTAACTCTAGAAATTTTATGTCTACTTTCTGCCATACCTAGTTATGTCTTGACAAGTTTTTTCTTGTTTGTCTAGGCCTATTAAAATAAAAAAATAATACACTTAATCAGATAAAGTAAATCTGACAAATAATTCTTTCTATAACTTACCCAAACTTATAGGACCTAATGAAAGAAGAAAGTTTGTAGCACTGGATACTTACATTAAAAAAAAACCTAGAGAAATCTCAGACAATAGAATTAATAGTGCAGCTGAAATCTCTAGAATAAATCCCTAGAATAATTAGAAGCAGACTTACCTAGAAGAAGAAGAAGATGGCAGAAAATAATCAAACTCAGTGATAAAATCAATAAAATTGAAATAAAGAGAACAATACAAAAAAATTCAGTGAATCAAAGAGCTGGTCCTTTGAAAAAGTTAACAAGATAAATAAACCCATATCCAAACTAATCAAAAGGCAAATTAACAGAATCAGAAATGAAAATGGGGAACAGCACAACAGACACTCAGGAAATGCAGAGAATCATTATTTCAAAAATTTGTACTCCATTAAATTGAAAAATCTAACAGAAATGGACTGTTTTCTCTACATCTACCACTTATCAAAATTAAATCAAGACCTAAATAGACCTATAACCCACAAGGAAATTGAAGTTGTTATTAAAAGTCTCCCAAGTAAAAAAATGCCCAAAGCCAAATAGTTTCAGTGTAGAATTTTACCAGACATTCAAAAAACTATTACCAATTCTCTTCAAATTGTTACATATAATAGAAACTGAAGATATATTGTCAACATCTTTTTATGAGGCTATAGTCACCCTGATTCCCAAAGTATACTAAGATGCAACAAAAAAGAGAATTACAGAGCAATCTCCCTCATGAACATTGATGTAAAAATATTCAATAAAATACAAGCAAACTGAACTCAACACCATATAAAAAAATCATTCACAATGACCAAGTACACTTCATCCCAGAGATGTAGAAATGGTTCAACATACAAAAAACTATCAATGTCTTACATCATATTTTTTTTCAGTTTGTTTACAGGGATGGTTTACAGAGGCAGGGATGGTTCAACATACAAAAAGCTATCAGTGTCATCCAAAAATCTACATGATCATCTCATTAGTTGCTAAAAAAGCTTTTGATAAAATCCAAAGCTCCTTCATGATAATGGTCTTGAGGATATCAGAAATACAGGAAAAATACCTAAACACAACAAAGCACTATACAGCAACCAGACAGCAAAGATCAAACTAAACTGAGAGAAACTCAAAGCAATCTCACTAAAATCAGGAACAAGACAAAGTTGTCCAATTTCTTAATACCTATTCAATATAATTCTCAAAGTCTTAGCTAAAACAATAAAAGAACAAAAGGAGATTATGTGGATAAGAATTGGAAACAAAGAAGTCAAACTACCATTATTTGAAGATGATATGATAGTATATATAAGAGACCCCATAAATTCTACCATGGAATTCCTACAGCTGATAAACACCTTCATCAGTGTATCAGGATACAAGATTAACTCATAAAAATCAATAGCCATCCTATACACAAATGATAAAAGGGCTGATAAAGAAATCAGAGAAACATCACCCTTTATAATAGCTACAAACACCATTAAATATCTTGGGGTAACTCTAACCAAAGAAGTGATAGACCTGTTTGACAGGAACTTTAAGTCATTGAAGAAAGAAATTGAAGAAGACATCAGAAAAATTGAAGGATTTTTCATGCTCCTGGATAAGTAGAATCAATATAGCAAAAATCTGAATCTTACCAAAAGCAATCTACAGTCTAAAAGCAATCCCCATCAAAATCCCAACACAATGTTTTACAGATCTTGAAAAAACAGTTCTCAACTTTATTTGGATAACAAGAAATCAGGATTTCCAAAACAATTGTGTTCAAAAATAGAACTTCAAGAGGTATCAACAATCCCTACTTCAAACTATACAGATACAGCAATAAAGAAATGTAAAATTTAGCCACACCAGCTTGATCAGACTCCAGCTAACAGATGCAGGCCAAACCAATCAGAAGAAAAGAGACTCCCTCCTGCACCGAAGGCTAAGCTAATTACTAGAAGCTGAACTTCCAACTTTGGCAGACTCCAACTAAACCAGAAAACATGCCAGCCACCAGATTTTCATACCACAATAGCTAGAAAACTAATGAGAAAATAAAATCCAAGAAACAAACATCCATTCACCACAGGCAAACTCAGAAATTCAGGATTAGAGCTAATTATTTCAAACACAGTTGCCTAAATGCTACTATAAACATATATGCAACAATAACCAGGAAATAAGTTACTAACACAGCCCTTCTATCCTGTGACAGAAAGACCTGAATATGCCAAAATATCAAAAGCACAAGAAAATGACCTTAATATAAGTTTATGAAAGATGATAAATATCCTTAAAAATAAAATAAAAAACTTACTTAAGGAAATTGAAAAAAAAAAGCTAAGCAAAAAAATTAGAAGAAATCAATAACCCCCCATAAAATAATAAAAAAGCCAAGAAAGAAAGAAATGAACAGGTAAGGAAAACAATTCAGGGCATTAAAATAAGAATGGAAGCAATAAAAAGCACAAACAAGTAATTTGGGAAATATAAAACTTGAATGGGAGAACAGGAAATAGAGAGGTAATCTTATCCAACAGGATGCAAGAGATGGATGAGAGATTCTCAGGCACTGAAGATGCAATAGAAAAAAATGTCCTTCATCAGGAAAAGAAAATGTTAAATAAGAGAGTGTCCAAATCAACAAAATCAGAAATGAAAAGGGGGACATAACAACACACCCCCAGGAAATCTAGAGAATTATCGGATCATACTTTGAAAACCTATATTCCACAAAAATGGAAAACCTAGAAGAAATGGACAGCTTTCTGGACAGGTATCATTACCAAAATTAAATGAAGAACAGATTAATAACCTAAACAGGCCTATAACCCTTAAGGAAATTGAAGCTATCATTAAAAGTCTTCCTAAAAATAAAAGCCCAGGTCCAGATGGTTTCAAGGCAGAATTCTACCAGACATTCAAAGAAGAATTACTACCGTTACTCCTCAAACTATTTCACACAGTAGAAACTGAAGGAATATTGTCAAATTCCTTTTATGAGGCCAAAATTACCCTATTACCCAAGCTACTCAAAGACAAAACAAAGAAGGCAAATCACAAACCAATTTCCCTCAGCAATATTGATACTAAATTTCTCAATAAAATTTTGGCAAACCATATAAAACAATATATAAAAAATATCATTCACCACAACCAAGTAGGCTTCATCCCAGAAATGCAGGGCTGGTTTAACATACGAAAATCCATAAATGTTATCCATCATTTAAACAAACTAAAGGAACAAACCCACATGATCATATACTTAGATGCTGAAAAAGCCTTTAACAAAATCCAACACTCCTTTATGATAAAAAGCTCTGGAGGAATCAGGAATACAGGGACAATATCTCAATATAATAAAGGTAATCTACAAAAAGCCAACAGCCAGCATCAAACTTAATGGAGAAAAACTCAAAGCAATCCCACTAAAATCAGGAACTAGACAAGGATGTCCTCTCTCCCCTTATCTATTCAATATAGTTCTCAAAGTTTTAGCTAAAGCAATAAGAGAATGAAAGATTAAGGGGATACAAATTGGAAAAGAAGAAGTGAAGATATCTCTATTTGCAGATGATATGATTGACCCACAAAATTCTGCCAAGGAACTTCTATGGCTGATAAACACCTTCAGCAATGTAGCAGGATACGAGATTAACTCAAAGAAATCAGTATCCATCCTATACACTAAAGATAGAAGGGCTCAAAAAGAAGTAACATATCTATTTGACAAAAATTTTAAATCACTTCTATGAATTGGCCCAGGCGACCACTTCCAAAATATAACACCAGTGGCACAGACACTAACATCAACGATCTTAGTGGGATCAAGTGGGATCTCCTGAAGCTGAGAAGCTTTTGTAAAGCCAAGAGCACTCTCAATAGATCAATTAAACAGCCTGGAGAATGGGAAAAGATTTTCACCAACCCTACAAGTGATAGAGGATTGATCTCTAAAATATATAGAGAACTCAAGAATCTAGAGCCCAAAACCTATATAACCCAATCAAAAAATGGGGTTCAGATCTAAAAATTCTCAGCCGAAGATTTATGAATGGCTGAAAAAAAAAAAAAAAAAAAAAGCAAAGCATGCCGAAGCTGCAGACCACACCCCCTGAACACGTTCGGATCGGAAATACCTTGGACTGACTCCTTGGATCCCACTCCTTCTAGAGGAACACCTGACTCAGTCTTTATGTTGGGGGGAGAAAACTGGATTTGTCAGGAGTGGAGGTTGAACTAAGAATATTGGGACCTTGGGACTGCCCATGGGTGGATGTGGAGAAGAGAGAATGACCTGATGTGGTGGGAGGGGGAAGGGACCTTGAATAAGGATATACAAGGATAGAAAATAAGACTTCTTTATTCATAATAATAAAAATAAATAAATAAATGAATAAATTTTAAAAAAAGAAATAGACAATAAAAAAGAAAATGTTAATTAAAAAGGAAAATTTCTAAAACAAAATATCCAGAAAACCTGGAATACCATGAAAAGACCAAATCTAAGAACAATAAGAATAGAAAATGGAGAAGATTAGCTAAAATACTCAGAAAATAAATTTAAACGAATCACAGAAGAATGTTTTTCTTACTTATAAAAGAATATGTCTATTAATATAGAAGTAGCATACGAACACCAAATAATAATAGTTTGGCTCATATTATCCAAAACACAAAACTTATTGAACAAAGAAAGAGTTTTAAAAGCTACAAGTGTTGTAGAAAGTTTTCTGGGCCCGTTTGGGCCTGGAGGTTTGGAACCTGGTCTGCAGCGGCTTTTATCACCCAAAGAAATGAATCAGACACTTATATACTTCATACTGTTTGGCCAATGTCTTAAGCACATTACTAGCTAGTTCTTTCATCTTAATTCAACCCATTTCCATTAATCTTCCCATCACGTGGCTCAGCCCATGGCTCACCTGTACCTCTACATGTTCCTCCTTCGGGGGACTGATGGTGGCTGACTAACTTCACCTTTCTACCTGCCCCTGCACTGATCCTCCACCCACTTCTACGGTGCTCTACATAGGCCAAACCAGTCCTTTATTTACAACATACAGAAAACATTTTCACCACAACAAAGGAAAATGGTCAAGTAACATATAAAGGTCAACTTATAAGAATTACTCTTGATTTCTCAATAGAGTTTTAAAGTCAGAAGGTCATGGAAAAATGTCTTGTTGACTTCAAGTGACCACAGATGCTAACCCAGATTAATACATCCAGAAAAACTTTCAATCACAATAGGTGGAGAAAACAAGATATTTAGTGATGAAGTCAAATTTCAATAATATTAATCAACAATTCCAGCCTTTACAGAAGGTAGTAGAAGGAAAACTATCACCCTAGGAAGTTAACCATACCCATGAAAACACGGACAATAGTTAACCTCACATCAGCAAAACCCTAAGAACAAACACACATACACACACACACACACACACACACACACACACACACACACACACACTCCATTACCAGCCCAACAACATAAGAAGAATTAACAATCACTCATTATTAGTATCTTGCAATATCAATGAAAGATCCAGAAATATTGAAATATAAATGTATAAATCTAAAAATAAAAGCTGCATCAGCTACTAAATGTTCACTTTTAATAGCCAGTACTGTTTAATAGCAAGTTTTTCTGTCAACAATAAGAGATTAACTTTAGCCTCCTGCCCCTTACAGCCAACAACTGTCCTGTACCAAAGTTAACTTCTAGGAAATATGTAAGAGAAAACTGTAGAGTTATACAAATGTCAATTAGCTGTGTCAGGGAAGTCTGTGGGAATATACAAATATAAATAGCTAGAAGCTTCTGAAATCTTGCTAATGGCAAATTGTAAATCTAAAAAAATAATTTGTCTTTAAATTTTAATTTCAAAATTGTGAAAATTATATTGTCCATGCCTGATGTGTTTATGGGGCTCCTACCATGCACCCTCTGCCTGATGCTTACATTTGCTATTAAAGGGGGCTTGTAACCCACCATCTCTGCCACAGTTACAGAATCCCAACCCTGGACTTCGTTAACTGATAAGCCCATTGTGCCCCCCATTGAAATTTTACATTTTAAACAATTTTTAATTCAAGGGCACTCACACTTGTGAAAGAAACATTACTAAAAGTTAAATCACATACCACACACCACACATTTATAATGGGAGAGAGATTTCAACACCCCACTCTCACCAATTGACAGGTGATGCAAATAGAAATTTAACAGAGAAATAATAAAATTAAGACATTTTGACTCAAATGGACCTAACAGATATCTACAGAACATTCACCCAAACAGAAAAGAGTATTTCATACCTTCTTTTCAGTACCTCATAGAACCTTCTCCAAAATTGACCATGCACACTCAGTTACAAAGCAAATCTCCAGAAATACAAGAATTGAAATAATCTCCCATATCATATCAAACTACCAGAAACTAAAATTGTGTTTCAACAATAATAGAAACAAGATTAAAAACTCTCATTTAAAGTGAACACCTCTCTACTGAATAATCACCAGGTAAAAGAAGATATAAACAAAGAAATTAAAGACTTCCTATAATTCAATATCAATTAATGCACAACATAGGCAAACTTATAGAACAAAATGAAAGTGGTGCTAAGACAAAAAAAAACCATATTACTAAATTACTGCATTAAAAAACTAGAGAAATCTCATACCAGAGACTTAATAGCACACTTGAAATTTATAGAACAAAAAGCCAAGAGAAGTAGGTTGCAGAAAGTAATCAATCCCAGGGCTAAATTCAATGAATCGAGACAAAGCAAGCAAAACAAAGAATCAACAAAACAGAGATGGTTCTTTAGGAAAAATCAATGTGACAGACAAACTTTTTTCCAAACTAGCTAAAAGGCAAAGAGAAAATATCCAAATTAGCAAAATCAGAAACCAAAGGAAAATAGCAGACATTGAGGAAATCTAAAAGGAAATCATTACTTCAAAAACCTGTTCTCTAGGAAATTGAAAAATATGAAAGAAATGAGGAATTTTCCCAATAAATAACATAAAAGTTAAACAAGATGAGATGAATAATTTAATAGATCCATAACCCCCAAGAGAAGAGAAATAGTTATTAAAAGTCTCCCAACAACAATGAAAATCCAATCCCTCCCCCTAAAAAGACCCAAGCTCAGACAGTATTAGTGTAAAATTCTACCAGACATTCAAAGAAGGGCTAATGCCAATACTCCTCAGATAATTCTACAAAATGGAATTAGAAGGATGATTTCCAAGTTCATTTTATGCAGTCATAGTCATTATGAAACCTAAACCACACAAAACTTCAAAATGATGAGAATTATAGAACAGCTTCCCTTATCAACATCGATGCAAAAATACTCAATAAAATATTTTCAAACCAAATCCAAAAAATCAAAATGATTATTCAATATGATCAAGTAGCTTTATCTCAGGGATGCAGGGATGATCCAACACACAAAAATCTGTCAATGAAATCCCATCTTAAAAATCTTTTCCCATTCTGTAGGCTATAGAGGTCTGATCTCTAAGATATATATAGAGCTCAAGAATCTAGAGCCCAAAACCTTGAATAACCCAATCAAAAAATGGGGTACAGATCTAAAAAGGGAATTCTCAGCAGAGGAACTACGATGGCTGAAGGCACCTGAAAAAGTGCTCTTCATCTTTAGCCATCAGAGAAATGCAAATCAAAACAACTTTGAGATACCACCTAACACCTGTTAGATTGGCTAAGATAAAAGGCACAGATGACAGCCTATGTTGGAGATGATACGGAGCAAGGGGAACACTCCTCCTTTGTTGGTGGGAGTGTAAGCTTGTTCAGCCACTTTGGAATGCAATATGGTGGTTTCTCAGAAAATTGAGAATCAATCTCCCCAAGGACCCAGCAATACCATTTCTGGGTGTATACCCTAAAGATGCACATTCACACTCCAAAGGCATTAGCTCAACTATGTTCATAGCAACATTATTTGTAATAGCAAGAACCTGGAAATAACCTAGATGTCCCTCAACTGAAGAATGGATTAATAAACTGTGGTACATCTACACAATGGAATACTACTAAGCAGTAAGAAAAAAATGATATCCTAAAATTCACATGCAAATGGATGGATTTGGAGAATATCCTCCTGAGCGAGGTATCACAAACTCAGAAAGATAATCAGGGGATGTACTCACTCATTAGTGGTCTCTAAACAAACAAACAAGAAAAAAAGCCAGGCATGCCCAAGCTGCAATCCACAACCCCTGAACAGCTTGGGATCAGAAACACCCTGGACTGACCCTTCGGATCCCACTCCAACTATAGGAACACCTGACTCACTCTTGAGGGAGGGGGGACAAAACTGGATTTGCCAGGAGTGGAGACTGATCCAAGCATTAATGGGTCAGTGGGACCATAGTACTGTCTGCTCCCTGCCCAGGGAGGGGATGGCGAGTTGTGGAGAAGAAAAAATGACCTGATGTGGTGGGAGGCAGAAGAGACCTTGAGTAAGGATATACAGGGATGGAAAAAAAATTCAGAGGGAAAGCTGAACACAAAGTAAATATATGTGTAGCAATCTTATTTGCATTATCACCCTTGATAAGTCATGCTTATGATTTTTATCTTCTTTATAGTTATTGTTAACTTATCAGCATTTTAAATTCATTTTACAGTTTTTCTTGATAAATACAAAATAAATAAAGAAGAAAAAAAAGAAATCCCATTGTATAAACAAACTAAATAAAGAACCAACATAATCATCTCACTAGATGCTTAAAAAAACTCTGACAAAAGTCCAGTACAAATTCTTGATAATAGTCTTGAAGAGATTAGAGATACAAAGGATATACCTAATTATAATAAAGGCAATATAAAGCAAGTGAGTAGCCAGCATCAAATTGAATGGCAATTTGAAATGATTCCATAAAAATCATGAACAAGCTGAGATTGTCCTCTCTATCCACACATGGTCAATAAATCTCTTGAAGTTCTAGAAAGAGCACTAAATAACTAGAGGAAATAAAGGAGATATAAACTGAAAAGGAAACAATCAAAATATTGCTATCTACTGATAACATGATTGTATACATAAAGCACACCAAAAGTTCTATCAGAGAACACTTACAGCTGAAAAGCACTGCAAGCAAAGTGGCTGGACACAAAATTAACTTAAAAATTTAGTAGCCTTCCCACATACAAGTGAGAAACCGACTTAGAAAAAATGTGAAAGTAACACCCTTCACAATAGCTATGAATAATATAAAGCATCTTGGGGTAAATCTAATGAAGCAAGCGAAAGACAAGAACTTCAATTCTTTATAGGACAAAACTGAAGGTGATATCAGAAAATTCAAAGATCTCCCATTTTTATGGATCAGCACAGTTAACATATTAAAATTTTCCCATCTTATCAAAGCACTATTCATAATTTCTTCAAAATTCTTTTAGACGTGGAAAGAACAATACTCAACCTCAGGTGGAAAATGAAAATGAATTAGCTGCAAAGGAGAACCATGCTACAACCTAAAGTCCCATAGGAATTGATGCCTAGCTTTACAGTCATCAGAGAGGCGTTACTTAGCAACTGAAGGAAACAGATTCAGAGATCCACAGCCAAATATTAGGCAGAGTTTATAGAATCCTGAGGAAGAAGAGGAAGAAAGGTCTGTAGGATCCAGTTATGAGAGAGTACTAGATGAATAACCACAGAACCAACTAACCAGGACTCATAGAGGCTCACAGAAAATGAACCACCAACCAGGAAGCATGTATGGGACTGACCTACGTCCCCACACTTTTGTTATAGAAGTGTAAATTGGTCTTCTTGTGAGACTTCCTAACATTAGCAGCAGGGGCTAAATGAATCTGTTGCCTGCCTTTGGAATACTGTCCTCCTATCAGGTTACTTCTTATAGCATCAAGATAAGAATAGTATCATCTTAACTTCATACACTGTGAATGACTGACATCTTTGGGAGGCCTGATACATCTGCACAGAAACAAATGGGGCATGGGGGAGTTAGGAGAGGAGGTATAATGTGGAATGAGAGGAAAATTTGATTGGGGTGTAAACATAGCAAAAATAAACAGAGAAAATGCATTAAAGATTCTAAAATTATTTCACTATTTTTTGAGATCCTAATGTATGTACAATATGTTTCATCCTATCTGTGTCCATACTGCCTATAACACCTCCTTGATTTGCCCACCTGTGCTTTTATCATTTTAAAAATTTCTCCCTACACACTTGTGGTAGTTTCAATGTAATTCGCCCCCATAAGGTAACAGGGATTGGCACTATGAGGATGTGTAAACCTGTTTAAAATATGTAGCCTTGTTGGAGCAAGTTTGTCACAGTTGGGGCAGGCTTTGAAGTCTTGTATGCTCAATTTCATTTCCTGGTGCTTGTAGTTCAAGATGTAGAACTCTCATCTCCTTCTGAAGTACCATTTCTGGCTGTAGGACACTATGTTTCCTACCATGATGATTATGCACTAACTAACCTTTGAAACTGAAATCCAGACAAATTAAATATTTTCCTTTATAAAAGTTGAGGTTGCCAAAATGTCCCTTCATGATAATTGACCCTAACTATGACACCACCCAATTTTATATTCTTTTCCTCTCAACACAAGAAACACACATACTCACATATACACATGTGCATGCACTTGCATACACACTTACTCAATGAAAACAGATAACAAATTAAACAGATAAAAAACAAGGAATATATATTTCACCAAAGCCAAGAAGCACACATACTCGCATATGCACATGTGCATGCACTTGCATACACATTTACTGAATGAAAACAGATAACAGATTAAACAGATAAAAAACAAGGAATATATATTTTACCAAAGCGAGATGAGACAAAATGTCTCCAAACATCATATTGAGTTCAGTTTTTATTGACAATCTAATGATTAGCATGGGGCCTGCCTTGGATTGTGGTTTATATACTCTACCCAGTAATCCTTCAATGGGGAAATTAAGTTTTCCTTTGCCAGTAGGTATCTATTGTAGAGAGCTTCTTGGTTAAAAGTGGAAACCATTGTCATATTCTATGCTGAGTACTAGGACCTGCCTGGCAGAACCTGTTCTGTAGCTACTGTCTCTGAATTTATGTATGTTTCAGTCCTGTTGTGTCTGGAAGACAATTTCTTAAGAGATCCCTTTCAGGCCTGAGTACTCCAAAGTGTATCACTCTTTACACATAGTCCAGTTGTGGACTTTCTTTTGTTCCTAGAAACTGTAAAAGAAACTTCTCCTGAAATTCTGAGTTTCTATGAGTATAGCTATATGTTACAAAAATGCCATTTTATTCCTTTAGCATAATAATATTATTACATTTTCATCTATACTAATGACCTATCTAATCATTGCCTGTCTAGTCATGACCTAGCTCTTGGTCACATTGGCAGTGTCAGGTATAGGTTTCATCTCACGAACCCTGATCAGAAAGTGGTTGACTTCAACAATAATATTTGAGACATGTTCACCTGGGTATCTTGCAGGCAGGTCACTGCAATAAGTTGCAGAGTTTGTATCTAGTAGTTATTGATGGTTGACTTTTTCTTTCAGTAGCTTGTAAAGTAACTTCTTGTACCATAAATGCTTATCAGTAAGGGAAATTGTCAAGTTAGGGACCAGTTTGATTTCTTCATATTTAATATGTAATTGATGTCTTCAGTGGTAGGACTTTATGCCAGGCTGTGGAGGATAACCAAAAACCATGGCCATAGCCTGTGATGATTGTGGGTTTTTATGTTAGCCCTGTTTGGCCAACAATTCAACAAGATGAAACTCATCCCTAGCACTGGAGGTTCTATTTAATGGCATAATTTGTGGTCACTGTCTCCCTTAATTTTAATGGATCTATTTAAATTGAATTTATATATTGTCTTTTTAAGAAGTGTATACAGTAGTAAGTTCTCAAACTTCCATTCAAATGGCTTTAGTATTCGTCATCAATTTCCAAATTCTCTACTTAATCCTCCTCTCCATCGACCTTCCCTATGTCTCTCCATAATGATATATACTATGAGTCCTTCCTTAGGAGATCTTCTCCTTCTCACTGGTTTCTTACCACCAGGTTATAACCTCAGTGGTTGTTTGAATTGTTGCATATATGCCATATTTGTGTTTTGAGGTCTGGGTTGCTTCCAGTTTTTCTAGCATCATCCACTTATTTGAGGCCTTTATGATTTTATTCTTTAACAATTGAATAATATCTCATTGTGTAAATGTACAACATTTTCATTATTGATTTACCCATTTATGAATATGTAGACTGTTTCCAGTCTCTATTCAGCACTGAGCAGCAATGAGCATGGTTGAGCAAGTTTCTCTGCAGTATGGTGTAGAGATTTTCTAATATAACCCAAAAGTGGTGTTAGTGGATCTTGGGAAACAACTATTCCTAGCTTCCTGAGGAATAGATACAGTGATTTCCATTATGGGTATACGAGTTTGCATTTCCACCAACAATGGATAAATGTTTACAATTCCCCACCCACTTGCTGTTTGTTTTACTGGCTTGGCCATTCTGACTGGTGGAGGATTAAATCTCTATGTAGTTTTGATTTGCATTTCTTGGTGACTTAAGATGTTGAGCAGAAGTTCAGACCTTGCCTGCAGTGGCTTTTTCCCCCAAAAAATTATTCAGATGCTTATATTAATTTCATACTGTTTGGCCTATGTCTTAGGCCCATTGCTAGCTAGTTCTTTCATCTTAATTCAACCAGTTTCTAGTAATCTACCTGCCATGTGGCTCAGCTTGTGGCTCACCTGGATTCCTTACATGGTTCTTTTTTGAGGCCTGGATGGAGACTAGCAGAAGCGACCAATGGACTTTGCCATATTTCCTGCATCACTGAAAGGTATGCTAGAGACTTTGGGCCTATAGGTTGAAGATAATGTCCCAATATTACAAAGGAACTTTGGGTGACTGTCTAGGCACATAGGTGTCATCTCTGTCATTTTCTAGACTTTGGAAGTTGCTTGCACTTCCTGTTTATTTGGATAATATTATATCCTTCTGTGGTCTTTGATGTTGTTGAAGGTTTAATAATTATAGGTATAGTTCTTAGTTACTTAAAAAGGTACATTAGATATGAAACTTTAGATTCACAAGGATAAGGTAGAAAATGGAATATTTTCTTTAAGTTGGTTAATTACAAATAGAGTAGATATTGCAACTGTAATTTTTGCTTGATAGCTGTTCTGTTGTATGTAATTTTGCTATATGGAAACTGAAACCTTCCTTTTCAATTAGACAGAAAAGAGGAAGTGTGGTGGAAGTGTTCTCTGTATGCTGTAAATAAAGTAAATGTTTTGGCCTATGTGGTGTACCATAGAAGTGAGTGGAGTATCAGAGGAGAGACAGGTAGAAGAAGGGTGGAGTCAGTCAGTCTTCATCCAGCCCCTGAAGAGGAACCATGTAAGGAATCCAGGTGAGCCACGGGCTGGGCCACGTGGCAGGTAGATTACTAGAAATGGGTTCAATTAAGATGAAAGACTTGTCTAACAGAGTGCCTGAGACATAGGCCAAAGAGTATGAAATTAAAAAAAAAAAAGATGTTGAACAGATTTTCACTTTTTCAGTCAATTGGGATTCCTCTCTAAAAACATTCTGCTTTCTTCTCTGTCATTTTAATTGTCTTATTTCATTTCTTGATGTTCAGTTTTCTTTTTGTGCTTTCTACAATTTAAATATTAGCTATCTGTTGGCTGTATACTTGATAAAAATATTTTCCAACTTACTAGGCTGTCTCTTTGCAGACATTCTGATTTCTTTGCTGTATAGAACTACTACAGGATTATAAGTTCTCATTATTAATCATTGTTCTTGGTGGTTGTTCTCTTCAGAATGTTATTTCCTGTAACAAAGATTTTTAAGGGCACTCCCTCATTTTCTCCTCAATGAAGTTCAGTGTAACTGGCCTTATGTTGAGGTCATTGATCCATTTGGGAATTAGTTTCATGCAGGATAATTAGTTTATGTATATTTGCATTCGTCTACATGTAGCCATCCAGTCAGACCAGAACAATTTGTTGAAAGATGCTATCTTCTGTCCAGTGTTTATTTCCAAATTCTTCATAAGAAATCAGGTATCTTCTTGTGTGCAAAATTATGGCAGGTCTTTAATATAATTCCATTGACTGATGCATCTGCTTTTCTGTCAATACCATGCTGTTTTTATTTCTATAAATCTAGAATAAAACCTCCAGCATATTTTAGTTATTCAGAATTGTTTCAGCTATACTAGTCTTTCTTTTTATATTTTTATATTAAGTTAAATTTTGTTCTATTTACATGGAAAATTGTGCTGGGATAGTGATGGAGATTTCAGTGAGTCTATACATTTTGGTAGGATGAACATTCTTCTACAATAATTCTTCAAATTCATGAGCATGATTGATCTTTCTATTTTCTGATGTCTTTTTTTTCAGTACCCTGAAGTATTTATTCTATAAGACTTATACAGACTTGGTTAAAGTTATCTCAAAATATTCTAATTTTAAGATTACTGATTATTTTTTCCCAATTCAACCTTGAGAATCTAATGTGTGTACAATATATTTTGATCAAATCGGTGACCACACTACTTCCATCACTTTCATGACTTCCCCATGAATTTCCATTGTATCGATTTCCTCTTTTCATACCCATTAAGTCCCATTGGAACTGCTAATATGCATGTGTGTGTAGGAACATCTACAGGGACAAGGGAAATCTATAATGTGAAGCTGGATAAAATCGATTTCCTCTACCCCAACA
Organism: Sigmodon hispidus; assembly: GCA_004025045.1. Lineage (NCBI taxonomy): Eukaryota > Metazoa > Chordata > Mammalia > Rodentia > Cricetidae > Sigmodon > Sigmodon hispidus. The sequence continues at coordinate 6,163 of PVIH01014601.1, read as the reverse complement.
GCCTTCAATGGACCAAACTTTTATGTGTTGGTTAGCTTCAAAAATTTAAGTTTACTCTGCTTACTGTTATTTTGTCTTTTGTATGTGCTATAATCTTGGGTTGGAATGTCCATCTTCATTCTATATAGTTATTTGATGACTATTCTTAATAATAATTATATAGCACTACTGAAGGTAAATCTTTAAAGAAAACATTGTTGCTTTGAATGGAATTACATTGGAGTTTTTTGAATATTTCTGTGATATACTTACTGGAATAAAAATATTACATTTAAAATTGTCATTATTCATATTATTCATCTACTTTTAAAAAATTAGGTTTGCATTTTTAAAAATTAAATGTTAGGCACAAACATTGGCATTGTTTGTGACAGATCTGTTCTTAAGCACAAATGCTATCATAGAGTTCATGATGGATGAATGCATGAGCACTGTCATTACATTGTGGTCAGAGAAATATGCATTGCTTTGTACATTCTCAGATTACTTATCTCCTTCAGTTATTCCAAGCAATGGGTATACAACTACACAAGACTAAAATGCTTGAAAATTTATTCAGTGTTATGTTTATAAATTAATGAGAAAATTCCCATTTATTTGCAAAATTGGAGGGTGTGGTGTATGTTGCACAGAGATGATAAAAAAGAAAACATGCTGATCATGTGATATTTCCACTTGAGCACATTATTTCTTACACTTCAATATTTTATTTGGTTATCTACATATCTTTCTCCTCCTCTTCTAATTAGGTGTCTTCCAAATTTTTCCATCTATATTTCCTTGCCAGCTCTCCAAATCCAGCCAAAGTCTTACATCCCAATATAGTCTGGCCACAACTGCATGTAAAGCAATCAGTGTCTATGCTTTTTCTATAAATTGCCCTAACTGTCACCACTCACAGTTCCCTTCTAATCTTCATACAATCTCTCCAAATCACCAGATTCCTCACCTCATATTCCAGAGTCTAGCAAGGTGAATCTCTTTGACCTCTCCATCTATACTTTCATTTCACCAGCCAGATCTACACCTTTCCCTCTTTAACAGCTTAGGCATAACCTGGACACCATGAAGTTGCCACAAACAGCCAATATGTAACCTCCAATAACCATCTTACATATCTTCATGACAACTAAGCCTCTCCTCTGTCACATATAAACCCAGACAAATGTACCCCAGGTACATACGACAGGCATCATTGAGGACCCTCATTCTGTATCCTAGCCCAGGACCTTCTGTCCATTTGATTTTATTTTATAAAGGCCATTTTCAGCAATTTTTTGTTCCGGTAAGCTTTTTGTAAATAAATATTAGAAGTAACAAAAAGCCCAGTGACCAAATATTAATAAATACTAACATTATGAAAGATCCAACAAGTTTATTCACTTCAAAATCTACTAACCCTGTAGAAATAAATGCCAAGGAGGATTACCTAATAAAATTCAGGACATAGATTATAACAAAAAGCATTCAATGACCTTCTAGCGTAATTTAAGAAGTTTAAAGAAGGCACAAAGAAATAGTTGAATGAAAATAAGGAGAAATAACTCAAGGAAACTTATTTTCTTGGTGATGCCTCCCAAAACACAAACATTAGGTTGAAGTATATGATGAAAACAATCAAAGACTTGTACATGGAATTCAATTAGAAAATGGTAAGACTGAAGAAGACTCAAGCTGAAATAAGAACAGATTGAAAAAAATAAAAATGAACAAACAAACAAGCAAACAAATAAACAGTCCTCATGGAAACTTAAAGGGAAGTCTTAAAATGAAAAAATGTAGCAGAAGTCAGTAAATTACAGAGGATAATAATCACCAAGAAATAAGATAAATTTAATAAGATAATGAAATGTGGGACACTAAAAGGAATCAAAACCTTTAAATTATTGGCATATATGATGAAGAATTACAGATGAAAGTCATACACCTGTGGTAATATATGTTATTATTTTATATAATGTAGACCACTTTTTCAAAAGTGTCCAATCCATAGAAAAATTTCTGAAATTAAGGAAAGACACATCTAATTTATGGAAGGACAGCGTATATCAATAGACAAGACCAGGAAAAAAAATCCTCACAGCATATCATAATTAGATACTACAAAGTAAAACTATTTAATAATAAATTTTATTTGTAATTTAAAATCATAATAAGAAGGTGTTTTGAAGGCTGCAAGAAAAAGAAAATAAAACATAAGGCAAATCTAAAAGAAAACCATGAGAGTAGCAGTTATTTTCTTAGTGGGATCTGTGACATTTAGAAATGCCTAGAGAAAAGCATGCTGAGTCCTGGAAGACTATGATAACCACCTAGAGAAATGTACTCATCAAAGCTCTTTGCCTACTTGTAGGTGAAAGAAAATTCTGTGAATTTTTGGCCAACAAAATTATGTCTATCAAATCACAATTAAAGAAAATATAGGTAGTAATATTTTAGATGAAAGAGAGGAAAAATCATAGCAGAGAGATGGTGGAAAGAAATAAGAAGACATAATTATTAGAACATAAAACACTTCAAAGAACACAGATGACTTTAAATATAACGGCTTGATGAACAAAAATGCCACAATTTTCTATAATAAAATTAAATATCAATGGCCTTAATTCTTCCTAAAAAACATTAGGTGGCTGATAGATCAAAAGACAAAATCTATCTCCATGTTCTGTACAAGAAACATATTTTAATTTTCAAGATAGGTACCACCTTAGAAAAAAAAAATGATGGTCAAATGTACTCCAGTCTCATAAGTCCTGGAAGAAAGCAACCATCACTCTCATAATATCTGAGAAAACATATCTGAGACTTTAATCTCAAAGTAAGTAAAACAAGTAAAAAGAGACTCTACACTCTAGTCGAGGGAACAGTGAATCAAGAAGTCACCACAATTCTAAACCAAACTTCAATGGATAAATCTATAAAAACCATTCTCAAACCTAAGTCTCTGGGAACAATTCAGACATGGGGGTGGGACTATTATACAAATGAGCAATTCATCGAGTTTTCTGGGAGGTTGTATTTCTTAGTTATATCAGAAGTTAAACCCATACATGAATATCTAAACATGCAGAACTGAACAAGAACCACAGAAACAGACATGCCAATGCAGTGCGGAGAATGACCACAAGGCCTGAACACTCCACAAAGAACATGACACAACTAAGAAATGAGAGAGGAAGAAATGGTCTTCCTCAGGGAAGAGCACACCAACTGCTCACTCAATATCAAATGGATAGCCCTGAGAACAAATATGAAATTAATGTCATACAGACTAATCCAGCTGTATTTATAATTAATATGCATTCATATATCCATGTAGCCCAGTCAGTGAATAAAAGATGTTGTTAATGTGATAAAGAACAATCAGACTATATGGAAAGTATTATATAGAAGAAAAGGAAAGGAGAAATAATGCAACTGCATTATAATTTTACTATTAAAAGAAAAGAAAACAAAAAGCAAATATTTTATTAGCAAATGCTCTAAGAATCTGGGTATGTGCAGGTATGATACTAGCTCTTTGAAAAAAGGGGATTACCATGCAATCTTGATAACTTGTGTGTGATCTCTAAACACACACCAAAGGGAAGAAAGATATCCAAGCTCCAAAATGATGTCCTCTGACCTTCATATGTGAGTGATTGCATACATACATGCACATGTACAAACACACACATCAGATACACAATTATAAGAAAAAGAGAAGTAATTTTTAATAATCTTTTTATCTGAAGATATCTATTAATTCTCTACTATAACTGGAAATAAAGATTTTTGTTCACAAGATGATAACGATCACTGAGCCCTACATAGCATTTAACCTGTGGCAATATTTGATCTCAGAAAATTAAAGAATATTTAATTACCCTCCTTTCATTTGTTGTAGTAACATATTCTGTCATAAAGTTGCTTAAGTTTTGGTTTTATTGAAGACAATAAATTAATGGTAGATTGTCATCATTATGAGAATTTTATATTTTGCCTTTCCGAATACTTCTTTATAATATCTTTAATTTTTAAAATTATAATATAATTACTAGTTCTCTCTCTCCTCTCCTCTCTCTCTCTCTCTCTCTCTCTCTCTCTCTCTCTCTCTCTCTCTCTCTCTCTCTCTCTCTCTCTCTGACGCCTCTTCTAGACACACCTGTTTTCTCTTAAACTCATTCTTCTATTTTCTTAACTGTTTCTCTCTGTGTGTGTCTCTGTGCCTGTGTGTCTCCTTTATATTTCTAAATACCACTCATTCAGTCTACATAATATTAGGTGTATATATGATCTAGGGGCTGATCACAATCTTAGGTATGATCTACAGGCAGCTGTACCTTCTCTTCTAAACACTTGTTTTTTAAACCTTAGCTGATATTCAAATGAGAAGTATAAGTGTTATAAACTTAATTCTGTGTGTGATACATTTAGAAAACAGCCCAACACATACTTGTCTTTGACATATTTTCAGGAAAGAATCACCGGATTGAAATATTCAAAGAAAACACAGGTAGAATGATTATATGCACACCTCACATTACCTGGGCAGACTATGGCATGGATCACTGCAAGAGCTGAGATGAAACAACCATGTAACGAAAGGCAGTTTTTGGAAGTTGGGATGCAGATGACACAATAACATGGGGCTGCCACTGTAATGTTCACACATTGTGTGTCATCAAAGAAAATGGAGATGAGTAAAAGAGACATGAGAACAGTACTGCATCATCAGACACAGTCACTTCTCAGCTTTCTCCCTCTACATTAACAATTGATTTGAGAAATTATATTATTTTATTACCTGTCTGGTTGGAAATGTGCCTCTCTGGACAAAACACACAAGAAAAACAGCAGACAGGTTTTTCTTCTTCTATAACTTTCCAGAAACCTGGACTACAGCTCTGTGTACATACAGATTGAGGAGTCTGAGGGCAACACAGGAAAACTGGTCATAATTTGACACATCAGTCACATGCTTAAAATTTTTAAGCCCCACTATTTAAACTGTACATAAACTATGAAAGTTGTAAATACATATGGAACACTGTGATGTCTCACAGTGGGACATATATATAGGAGTATATAGCATAGAGTTGAAGTTAGCACACTTCCTGATGTTTAATGTTCAAAGTTATTTTTGAAAAGGACCAAATTGTGACTCACCTTTGCTAGCTTTTATGAAATGTGTACAATACCCTTTATATTCTCTCCTGTGAAACAGCAAGCCAGAACTCCTTCCTTCTATGAATTATGAAACAGTTGAATTGTCAAACAGAATCCCAGTCACTCTTGCCTATCTGTGTCTACATTTCTCTTCCCCAGCTGGTACTTACAAACATTCACTAAGATTCACATTCCCATGAAAGACAGGCTGGCCACTGGTACATGGTCATAGCTTCTCCATACTCCATCACATATTGTATTCCATAGACATTTAATTATGATCCATTACTATGACTTTTGCCATAGATTCCCCATACTCAGAATAGTGCTATGCTTTTGTCAGTGACACCATTACTTAGAATTTCCCCCAAGTGCTTTCTTAGTTAATCACATTAACTACTCCACTTCTAACAAAACATCAGTTTACTAACATCATTGGAAATTGTGTATGCAAAAAAATATTTCTATCCTTTCCTTAGGCATGCTTCTTGGCATTCTTTGACTCTTTCTGTTTCATAAACATTAATATATTAGCAAGTATTTAGGGCTGGAGTTCTGTCTCAGAAGTTAAGAGTTCATAGTGCTACTGCAGAGAAACCTGAGTTTGGCTTCCAAGACAAAATTCAGGCAGCTCACAAACATCAATCAGTGATAATTTGTATAAAAATCCATAATTTATTTCTTCTTTGTAAGGACTATGGGCATGTTTGAGTATGAGTTTTGTTAACGGATAGATGCATTGAACATCAGCATGCATGTACAATAGAAATGTGTATATTATACACACTATTGTGTACATGTGCACACACAATCCAATATATAAAACCATAAACATAGATTTATTCATTCACTGAAGAATAAACACAGACAAAATCAAACTCATTATAGTTACATGAATTAGCTTACAAAATGTGTATTATATATTTTGACAAGCACAAGTATGTGCATATGTACATATATTGAACTCAAAATCAAAGATTGATTTATTTGTAAATTTAAAACATCAAACAGAATT